>JASDQU010014453.1:43836-68183 GCA_032191745.1 Picea mariana
AAAAATATTCCTCTTCTAGGTTCTAGCCATCTACAAGCACCCTGTGTTTATTCACCATCATGCCTTCTCTCATATGCATTTCCAGTTTTTCTATAGCCTTCCTCTTCCTACTGAAAAAGTAGTCAGAGGAAGGTATCTCTTCTCTAGAGATAGGAGTAAGGCCACTTACATATATGACTTCCAGATGGGGGGTCCCAAAAGTTGACTGTAAAGGAGTTAATGAGGTAATAGGGCTACCCAATTATGAATATTGAGTTTCTCCTGCTGTTTTGGGGATATCAGTAGGGATAGTTGATGATGAAGGTGGAATTGTTTGGCTCGACTTTGAAGGAGTCTCAGATTTGGAACTTGTTTTAGACCCTGGATTCTTTGATTGTGAAGATTCTGCTTTTTGTGAAGATGCTTCAGTCTTTTGTAGATTTTTTTCTGCAGTCCATTTATCACAAGCCTTTGATCCAAAACCTGGGGGAATACTCCCTTGAGCTGGAGGAGGGTTTGTTGATTCTCCCTGTAGTATCTTCAACAAACCACTTCTCCTGTGCTTCTAGAAAGTCAGAAAGCTGATCTACAGGTCGGGTTATAATGCCTGAACTCTGTCTAATATTTCCACATAGGTTCTCGCTCCCTTGAACATGTCATCCTAGGGAGAAGCTTCATGTTCATACATTTCATATTGCAATGAGAAAGATGATTTCCTACATTTGATAAGGGTCATGTTTTCTGAGTTCAAGATCTACAAACTTGATGTCTTCCAGTCAGGGATGATTTTAAGGATGGAAATTTATTTTAAAATGTAGAAACCTTGGCGAATATTAGTAATCTTTCATATGCCAACTATAAATGTTTGGCGATAATTTTGTAAAAGTATTCAAATTTCTAAGGATTTTCTATAGTTTGTATAATTTTTTGGCGATTTTTAAGGTAAAATAATTTTATCCTATAGAACTTGAGCGAATCATTTTTAGAATAGAGAATCCTTTTTTGGGAAAACAATGGAAAATTATCCCATGAGAGAAATTTATCCCCTAAAATCATCCTTGCTTCCAATGTGACGGATTTAACCTTGGAATGACCAAAGTTAAGCAGTGAACACTTCCCAATCTGTACAGAAAAAAGTGGCCAGAACTTCTTCTGAGATGCTTTCAATTATGTGCCTATGCCACCTGTTATTATTTGGTAGGCCACCTCCCTGCACACCAGTCTATCGGGAAGGAACTTTAGAAGTGCATGAGGAGGAATCGAGCACTTGAAAACCCTGACATAGGAGAAACCCTCTTCAATAAACCAATCTGCAATCTCCTTGAGGTTTCCCACGATTGACTCTGAAATACAAGGGGTGCATAACCTGTAATGAACCTCAAATTCACCATAAAAAAAAAAAAAAACTTTTCTATGACATAATTCAATTTCATTTAAGCTTAGAAACTAAAAGAAGATAAGATTCATTTCTGTCCATAACGTCATTATTACACCAATCTAGTTTACTTCGAAGGATCCCTTTTTTTCTCTATGGTTTATGCCATTAAACAATAGTCTAATTACAAAAATTTGAAAACCTAAAGTGTATGATCTCATGGCGAGTAGAAATATTAGAAAAAAAATCGTGCTAAAAATTGGTTATTTCTATTCTACCTCTATCTCGAATGAAAATCCTCCATCTATTCTACCAGTCCATTCCTTATAATAATAGAGTTGTTCCTATAACAAAAATTCCTACCATGTTACTACAGTTTTGTGGAAAAATAGAAGTCAATTGGGTTTCGGCGATTACTAATGCTGAACATCATCACACAACAACTCCCAAATTGCAAAAAGATGAAAGGAAGGTGGGACTAGCACTTCGGGATTTTCGAGGTTCAGGATTTTGTGATTTCAAATGCCAAACATTGACACAACACAACTCTCAAATTCTGAAAAGAGAAAAGAAAGTGGGACAACACTTCGGGGTTTCAGGGTTAGGGGATTCACTATTCCAAATACCAAACATCAACACACAATAACTACCAAATTCCAAAAGGTGAAATGGAGTGGGACCAACACTTCGGGGTTTCAGGGTTCGGGATTTCGCTATTTCAAATACCAAACATCAACACACAACAACTGTCGAATTTCGAAAGGTGAAAAGATGTGGGACCAACACTTCGAGGTTTCGGGTCTCGGGATTTCATGACTTCAAAAGCCAAACATCAGCACACAACAACTCCCAAATTACAAAAGTGAAAATAAAGTAGGACCAACACTTCGGGGTTTCAGGGTTCGGGATTTCGCGACTTCAAAAGTCAAACATTAGCACACATCAACTCCCAAATTTTGAAAATGAAAAGAAGTGGGACCAACACTTAGGGATTTCGGGGTTCGGGATTTCATGACTTCGTACTTCTTGTTTCCGTTTTGTTTATGCAACATTATTAAAACAGGGAAGTCTAAATATGAATAGCCGTAGTTGTATAGCCTTGGGCAAAGGAAAAATTCTGAAATAAGAAAGGTGCATCCAGGATTCCTTTACTGTTAAAGTAGTTCATCTAATAGATTTATCATTGTAATTTATATAGTATAGCTTTATGTTTCTATATTCTCTTGTTCGAAATACCTTTATACAGGTTAGGTTCACGAATTATAAGGGAAACTGGTATAGTAGTCGATCTTCCTACCTCAGCTACATATCTGTTTTCTACACAGTCTGTTTAATCAATAGGAAAAGCAATATAGTTTTCAAAACTCAGAAAGTTGTCCCAACATTATTCATACAGTTAGCTAAATTGAAAATACATCATAACCTCCACTCCTAACATGAAAATCTCAACATTGATTTGACTCAGAGGACAATTAAGGAAAGAAACTAGCAGTGGATCTAATTTAGAGGAAATTTTCTTCCAAGATTTATCCATGCATAACCCTTTCAACTATCATACAAAAATAAATGGCCCAATTCTATCGTTCGTTCAGAAAGGGGTCAATCGAGATTAGATTTTCCCTATATTCTCGATCAGTCTTTAGGTTTCATGAATTCAGCTTGATTTCTCCTACGCATTATTACCTATCAAAATTAGTAGATGCATTACATCTGTGATTGAATCATTCACCAGAGAATGGAAATTATCTCAGTTCGGATTTAATAAATACATGACATGGGATGAAACATTCGAACAGAAAATAGAAATCATTACAGTTCTGATTTAACAAATACAATGTATTAGATATAAAATCATTCAAACAGAGAAGAAGTAGAGCACATATCTGAACCAGATTGTGAGAAGACAAAGGGAACAACCATGTTCCTCCCAATCATAGAACAGGATAGCCAAATCACTTGTCCGATTCACCCCCTAGCCTGACCATGAATCCATGAGGGAAAACTTGGAACCTCTTCCTCTGCAAGTGTCTTTCTATTTCAATAGACTCCCCTTGCCTCACACTCAATCCGTAGTGTTCATAACATCAAGAGAACTCAAAATATTTTTCCCTAGCATACTTGGCAGCATCCTGCTTCCTCGCATATGTTATTTATCAATTTTACCCAGGTCTTTTTTCCCTCCCTTGGGGGATTTTCGTAGCTTTCTAAGTCCCTGATCTTTAGGGGCTGCCAATGGCCAAATATCTGATTTTCCACTTGTAATAATCATCTCAGAGGTAGTTCCAACATGTTCCCCACTCATGGAGTCATGGTCAGCTAATTTTAACATGGCTATTCCATTTGTCCTCCTGCAGTTAATATAAATATTATGTTTTTATACAAGTGTCATAATCAAATAGTTATTTGAGTCTAATTAGATCTCTATCCAACAGTCATAATACTTAATTAAAAATATCAAATTTGAACTTCGAAATTGCCATAAAGGTCAAAAATTTTCCAAATTCGAATTTACTAAAAACATAATTAAATTTCCAAATATTTTATTTTTGGGGATATCTCATCCTTTCCCCCTTCAGTAAAACACTGTCCTCAGTGTTCGTTCCTTTCTTGGAATAGAGTTGGATGAGATTTCCACAATCTCCCCCCAACTCCCAAGTGGCCTCCTTGGGACTAAAGTGCTTCCATTGCACCTTTACCTGAGCGACAGCTCTATTCCGAAGTGTTATTTCTCTCTGGTCCAGAATGCGCAAGGGTTCCACCTAGAACTCGCCTTCAGGTTCCACCTGCACCAATTTCCAATCAATCATATGAGTAGGGTCATGAATATACGTCTTCAACAGAGAAACATGAAATACATTATGAATTCTTAGATTAGCTGGAAGTGTTAGTTGATATGCTACGGGTCTAATTTGAGCTAGTCTCTTGAAGGGCCCACAAAACTGGGGTGCCATCTTGGCAGAGTTCCCTAACTTCAATGAGATTTTTCAGGCTTTGACCTTCAAGTAAACATGGTCTCCCACTTGAAATTCCAAGTGTCTTCTTTTTAGATCTATATAGCTCTTCTGTCTGTCATGTGCTTCTTTCAAGTTCTGTTGTACCTTTTTTTACCATGTTCTCCATTTATTGGAGCATCTCTGGTCCAACCATGAGTCTTTCAGCTGGGTTATCCCAGCTAATTGGAGTTGTACACTTCCTACCATACATTATTTTGAAAGGGATCAACTTAGCCGAAGTTTGGTACGCATTGTTATATGCAAATTCTACCAAGTGTAGGTAGTCTTCCCACTTGTTCAGTTTTGTTCTTACATACATGTGGAGCATATCCTCTATGATTTGGTTTGTCCTTTCGGTCTATCCATTCGTTTGAGGATGAAAACTCGTACTGAAATTCAAATTAGCATTTAGACCTGCAAACAATTCCTTCCAAAAGGAGGATGTGAATTTTACATCTCTATCTAAAATCACCATTTTAGGAATACTATACAGTCTAAAAATTTCTTTCATGAATATTTCAGAAATGTTTATATCTTTAAAAGTAGACTTTACAGGAATAAAGTGTGCAGACTTACTGAGTTTATCGATTACAACCATGATAGAATCATTCTATTTCTAAGTTTTAGGCAAACCTGTTATAAAGTCCAGCGATATGGTCTCCCATTTCCATTCTGGTACTGGTAATCGCTGTAATAGGCCGACTAGATGCTGGTGTTCGGTCTTAACCTACTGACAATCCTGGCACCTAGCCAAGTATTCTGTTGTTTCGCCTTTCATATTAGGCCAGTAAAACAATTTTTTAAGTGTTGTTATCATTTTTTGGTAACCTGGATGACCAGAATACGGTTTCTTATGCACTTTGTCCAAAACTGTTAATTTTAACTCTGTTGAATCTGGTATGTAAAGTCTGTTTTTAAATTGTAATAATCCCTTCTTGTCGATACTTAGATCTGGTTTATCTGAGTCTGCAGTACTGCTTTGCAATTCTGTCATCATCTTAGTGTAATTTTCATCACTGATACCAGTCGTCCTTACCCTTTGTTCCAGATCACTTTCTGCCCTGTTGATATTTACCTCAAATAACCCATGGACTCTTCTGCTTAAAGCGTCTGCTACTTTATTTTCTTTGCCCTTGATATGTCTGACTTCGAAGTCGAATTCGCTCAAGAAGGCTAACCATCTGGCTTTCCGTTCATTGAGATCTAGTTGACTAAATAGATATTTCACACCACTATTATCCATCAATAGTAGAAATTTCATTCCCATTATATAGTGTCACCACATTTTTAAGGCATGTATTACTACTGCCAATTCTAAGTCATGAGTGGTATAATTTCGCTCCTATTCTTTTAATTTTCGGGACTCATAACAAATCATGTGTCCTTCCTGAGTTAGAACACCACCTAGTCCCTCTTTACTTCCATCAACACATACTGTGAAGTCTTTATCCGGGTCTGCTACCTTCAAAATGGGTGTCAATGTCAATAATTCCTTTAGCTTGTTAAAACTGTCTTGACACTTTTGCGACCAGTTAAACTTGGTTCCTTTCTTTTGTAATGATGTGATAGGGTAGGCTATCTTGGAAAATCCTTCTATAAACCTTCGGTAATATCCGGTGATTCCCATAAATGACCGGATGTTTGCTATAGCCTTAGGTACTGGCCATTCTATAATGGATTTTGTCTTTTCTGGGTCTACGGCAATACCTTCCGAGGAAATGACATGTCCTAAATATTGTATCTCTTTTTGATAAAAGTCACACTTGTTAAATTTGGCGTACAGTTTGTGTTTCCTCAACATTTGAAGAACTATCCTTAAGTGTTCATCATGTTATTTTTCCATCTCTGAATAGACCAGAATATCGTCGATAAATACTACTACGAACTTGTCTAAGTACTGACTGAAAATGTTGTTCATCAAGCACATAAATGTGGCTGGTGCGTTAGTGAGTCTGAAAGGTATGACTACAAACTCGTAGTGTCCATATATTGTTCAAAAAGTTGTTTTGTTTATGTCCTCGTCCTTTATCCTAACTTGATGATAACCGGATCATAAATCCAATTTTGAAAAGATCTTGGCCCCACCAACTTGATCGAACAGATCATTTATTCTTGGTAAGGAGAATTTGTTCTTAATGGTCATTTTGTTCAGTTGTCTATAATTGATACATAGTCTTAGAGTACCATATTTATTTTTCACAAAGAGGACTGGTGCTCCCCATGGTGAGACACTCGGTCTAATATACTCCTTGTCCAACAATTCCTGTAATTGTATTTTTAATTCTATCAGTTCTGGTAGACTCATTCAGTAGGGTGCTTTTGCGATAGAGGCTGATCCGGGTAGTAAGTCTATGTAAAAATCTATTTCCCTTCTAAGAGGTAATTATGGTATCTCATCCCAAACATGTCTCTGAATTCACGTAGGACAACAAAGTCTTCTAACTTGGGCTTATCTTCTTTTTCTAATAGATTCGTTACTTGGATGGCGTAAACTTGACATCCCTTTCTAATACATTTCTTGAGTTGTATCGCTGAAACTTGTCTGAATGATATAGGTTTTGGTATGCCTTGGGCTATTTTAACAGTGACAAAATTATCTTTATAGCTAAGTATCTTTGTATAACAGTCTAGTACTGCTTTGTGTTGTTCCAACCAATCCATATCGATAATCATATCATAAGATCCTAGTCGTAGGATGTTTAGATTGGTCCTTATCTTTTGACCATCTAAGCTGAACTCAAGATCAGAAATAAAGTCAACTACTTTTCTTTTAGTACCTGTTGCTAGTTGTAAAAGCCATGATTTTTTGTGCTTCCGTTTCTTAAGTTTATTTGACTCCACTACATCGGGAGTAATATAACTTAACCTAGCTCCTGGGTCAATTAAAACAGAAATTCAAGTGTCATTGATTTTACCTTCGATTTCTACCATCGAGGACTACTGGTCAGCTTGTCGACCATCTGTGGCTGCATTTATCCGATGCAGACTTCTGCCCACATCTCCCACTGTCGAGGCTTCCTGCAAATTGTGAACAACAGTTATGTTGACTGCAATTAAACATGGACAGTTCCTCCTTAGATGAGGTTCTCCACAGTCCCAACACTTTAATGGCTCGTGGGAGTTGTCCCCAAACTTCTTTATTCCCAAGTTTACCAGTTTACCACTACCTTGCGTATTCGGATGATTGGAGTGAAAATCCTTCCTT
Source organism: Picea mariana (assembly GCA_032191745.1). NCBI lineage: Eukaryota > Viridiplantae > Streptophyta > Pinopsida > Pinales > Pinaceae > Picea > Picea mariana. Next base: position 51,389 of record JASDQU010014453.1, read on the forward strand.
GAGAAACTTTTTGCTGCATCCTGATAAGGAGCTGGCTGGTATCCCTTTTTCCACTAGTTCATTCGATCTTGCTTCTTATCCTTCTAGGTCTTGGGAAACTTTACCCGATGTTTATACTGGTCATAGCACATTCGTGCTTTCTTGAATACCTCACTCAAGGATTTGAGGTTATCAAACTCAATTCTGTCCCTGTAGGACTATGGTAGACAGCTTAAGAATCGCTGAATTTTTACCTTATCCTCCCGGATGTATGGTACGAACCTTAGTAGTTCCAGAAATTTATTTATAGGGTCCTCCATCGTCATCTGGTCAAGTCGTAACTCGTAAAATTCCTTCATCTTCCTTTCATAATAGATTTTAGAAAGGTATTGTTTCATAAAATAATTCTTAAAGTCGAACCATTCCAATTGTTTCTCCTTTAGGCCCTTGGCCAATTTCAGGTCCTGCCACCAAATGCTGGCTTTCCCCTTCAGATTGTAGATGGCCATTCTGACCTTCATGTTGCTGGAATAGTTATAGATATGGAATTATTTTTGATGTCCAACAACCATGCCTCAGCTTCTTCTCCTGTCCTGGATTCTCCATCAAAGGTAGTTGGTTTAAACTTTTTAAATTCTCCTTCAAGGTGGTCTGTTTGTTTTCTTTTTCTGTCTGGTATGGTTTTGTCTTCAGCGAAAGGTGTCCCTTCAGATGAACTGTCTTCTTTTTTTGTTTCCACACCAAAATTCTTGGAGGTCCTTTTGCTGACCTCCTCATCATGTTTATCATCTTTTGGGATTTTCTTGGTTACTATACTACGTAGCAGGACTTCATTTATCTCTTGTTGTTCATGCTGTTCTTTCTTTAATTTTTCATTGTCGGCCTTGAAAACCTGCAGTTCAACAATAAGATTCCTTATTGTTTCCAGCACCTCCGTGGGTGAGCTACCATCACTGTTCTGTCTTGGATCTCCAGGATGTCCTTGCTGCAGATTCTCTTCCATCCTGATTTATGCACCTTCTTGATCTGCCATAATCAACATAAAACAGAAAGGCTTTATGTTTGTAACCACAAGATTTATTAGTTTTTTTTTTTTTTAATCGGAAAATATTCTAAGCAATTAATGTGGCCCTGTTCAGGCCCGATGTTGTAACTTTTTCTATGATACCATATGAAATGAACCTCAAATTCACCATAAAAGAAAATTATTTTCTATGACATATTTAAATTTCATTTAAGCTTAGAAACTAAGAGAAGATAAGATTCATTTCTATCCATAACGTCATTATTACACCACTCTAGTTTACTTCGAAGGATCCCTTTTTTCCTCTATGGTTTATGCCATTAAACAATATTCTAATTATGAAAATTCAAAAACTTAAAGTGTATGATCTCATGGCGAGCAGAACTCTTAGAAAAAAACTCACACTAAAAATTGGTTATTTCTATTCTACCTCTGTCCCGGATGAAAATCCTCCATCGATTTTACCAGTCCATTCCTTATAATAATAGAGTTGTTCCTATAACAAAAATTCCTACCATGTTACTATAGTTTTGTGGAAAAATATAAGCCAATCGTGTTTTGGCAATTACTAATGCTGAACATCATCACACAACAACTCCTGAATTGCGAAAAGATGAAAGGAAGATGGGACTAGCACTTCGGGATTTTCAGGGTTTGGGATTTCACAATTTCAAATGCCAAACATCAACACACCACAACTCCCAAATTTTGAAAAGTGAAAAGAAAGTGGGACCAACACTTCGGGGTTTTAGGGTTCAGGGATTCGCTATTCCAAATACCAAACATCAACACACAACAACTCCCGAATTCTGAAAGGTGAAAGGGAGTGGGACCAACACTTTGAGGTTTCAGGGTTCAGGGTTTTGCTATTTCAAATACCAAACATCAACACACAACAACTCCCAAATTCTGAAAGGTGAAAAGATGTGGGACCAACACTTCGGGGTTTTAGGGTTCGGGATTTCGTGACTTCAAAAGCCAAACAATACACAGCAACTCCCGAATTCCAAAAGTGAAAAGAAAGTGGGACCAACACTTCAGGGTTTTGGGGTTCGGGATTTAGCGACTTCAAAAGCCAAACATCAACACACAACAACTCTTGAATTCCAAAAATTAAAAGAAGTGGGACCAACACTTCGGGATTTTGGTGTTCGGGATTTCGTGACTTCGCACTTCTTGTTTCCATTTTGTTTGTGCAACATTATTAAAAAAGGGAATTCTAAATATGAATAGTCATAGTTGTACAACCTTGGGCAAAGGAAAAATTCCGAAATAAGAAAGGTGCATCTAGGATTCCTTTATTGTTAAAGTAGTTCATCTAATAGATCTATCATTGTAATTTATATAGTATAACTTTATGTTTCTATATTCTCTTGTTCGAAATACCTTTATACGGGTTAGGTTCACAAATTGTAAGGGAAACTGGTATAGTAGTCAATCTTCCTACCTCAGCTACAGATCTTTTTTCTACACAGTCTGTTTAATGAATAGGAAAAGAAGTATAGTTTTCAAAACTCAGAAAGTTTTCCCGGCATTATTCATATAGTTAGCTAAATTGAAAATACATCATAACCTCTACTCCTAACATGCAAATCTCAGCATTGATTTGACTCAGAGGACAAATAAAGAAAGAAACTAGCAGTGGATCTAATTTAGAGGAAATTTTCTTCCGGGATTTATCCATGCATAACCCTTTCAACTATCATACAAAAATAAACGACCCAATTCTATCATTCGTTCAGAAAGGGGTCATTCGAGATTAGATTTTCCCTATATTCTCTATCAGTCTTTAGGTTTCATGAATTCAAACTGATTTCTCATACGCATTATTATCTATCAAAATTAGTAGATGCATTACATCTGTGATTGAATCATTCACCAGAGAATGGAAATTATCTCAGTTTGGATTTAATAAATACATGACATCGGATGAAACATTCGAACTAAAAATGAAAATCGTTACAGTTCTGATTTAACAAATACAATGCATCAGATATAAAATCATTCAGATAGAGAAGAAGTAGAGCACATATCTGAACCAGATCATGAGAAGACAAAGGGAACAACCACATTCCTCTGAACTGTAGAACAGGACAGCCAAATCACTTGTGTGATTCACCCCCTAGTCTGACCATGAATCCATGAGGGCAATCTTGGAACCTCTTCCTCCATAATTGTCTTTCCATTTCAGCAGACTCCCCTTGCCTCACACTCAATCCATAGTGTTCATAATAACAAGAGAACTCAAAATCTTTTTTCCCAGCATACTTGGCAGCGTCCTACCTTCTCACATATGTTATTTATCAATTTTGCCCAGGTCTTTTTTCCCTCCCTTGGGGGATTTTCGTAGCTTTCTAAGTCCCTGATCTTCAGGGGATGCCAATGGCCGAATATCTGATTTTCCACTTGTAATAATCAGCCCAAAGGTAGTTCCATCATGTTCCCCACTCATGGAGTCATGGTTAGTTGATTTTGACATGGTTGTTCCATTTGTCCTCCTGCAGTTAATGTAAATATTATGTTTTTATACAAGTGTCATAATCAAATAGTTATTTGAGTCCAATCAGATCTCTGTCCAACAGTCATAATACTTAATTACAAATATCAAATTCAAACTTCGAAATTGCCATAAATGGCAAAAAATTTCCAAATTCGAATTTAGTAAAAACGGAATTAAATTTCCAGCAAATTTAAATTTCCAAAAATATTTTATTTTGGGGGATATCACATAACCATACAAAATTTGGTGCAAGGGTATCACTACATAGTGACAGATTTCGTAAAATAAATCTTTAACATTCTCCTCCCATAGTTTAGAGTGATAAACATGAATGGGCTCCACGCAAGCTAGGTTCCAACTCCAATTCATCAAGGGGAAAGGAGTCATGTAATAGATAGCATCCATAATATATGTAGACATGTAAAAATATGCAGGTTGGCCATTCTATTTTTCCATTTGGTGCTCTACAATCTCCTTAGTTAGATTATTTGATAAAAATTTACCCTAGTTGAAACTGTAAACCTCGGCTACTTCATGTATAAGTGGCACCCATTCTGCAGGGAAATGGGTAGGGTTTTTCTCCCCGAAAAGTCTACATAGTATCAAATCTATATAAACCATGTATTCGTTTAATGGAGCTATGGCATAACTACCATGGGTATCAGCTCTAAATCTCGCTGGAATTACCCACCATTCTTTGATTATACCTAGATATGTTTGATCGAATTCTGTACATTCCTTTATTTGAAATTCCTCTACGAATTCAACATTATAAATGTATTTAGAAGTAGGGGGTAGTTTATACATTACTTGGATGTGCTCGGGTCTGAACGAGACAACGACGACCCCTTGGTTGTTTAGAATGCTCCTTGTCTGAATGTCGGTTTTCTCTAAAGACCAACTTATCATGTATTTGTATGGAAAGAGTCTCGTTCGTGTGGCTATTTTGTGAATCTCATACTCTTCTATGTCTCATAGTTTATTTTCAGTCCTTTCATTTCCAAAATCATCGGGGCAATTCCTAATCTCATAGTCTAAGGTTTCAAAAATCTGCCTCTAGGATTTGACTAAATCCACAGCACGTGGCATAGTGTCGGATATAACATCTCCATCCAAATTCGAGATTTCACCTGCCTCCTCACTCTTCTTAGGTGATTTTATGGGTGCCATGATGTTTGTGCTAAAATGAAAACCTATTGCAAAGAAGAAATGCATGAGTTCGTCTGGGTGTAACTCGCTCTTAGCCTGAAAGTGAGAATGAAATTCAAAATAACAAACCTTTATTTACCTTTAACCTGTCTTAAATTTAGCGTACCGATAAAAGTGATAAAAAATAAATGCTTTAATGAGGATGGTACGCTTGGAGATACACACTTTATGTCAAAAAATATCTCCATTAATCCATTATAGATACTTCCACATATCAACGATTCAAAACTGGGATTTTGAAAGGAATGTCATCGAAAACTCCCGAATAGCGAAAGGCAAAAAGTTATTTAATACCCTTAATGCTTGTTTTAAAATTAATTTAATTATTTTTAAGCACATAATTGTTTCTGGACTTCGTGTTTCAAAGTTTCTAGCATCGTGTCCCCAAGAGGTACGACACAAGTAAATCCTGAATCGCGAAATCATGATGGGATTTATTTAGGCGCTAACCACTTGTTTTAACCCTCTAATTAATCATGATCAAGGGTTATTCTTTGGTTTTCGTGGACTATAGTATCGAGACTCTGACGACTCTTTAATGCAAGAAATCCCGAATTGCAAAATTGCGATGGGATTTATTATCATTAAACCTTCTTACTTATTAATAAACATAGCATTATCTTTTAAGAATTTCGCAACTTCGGGAATCGGGGTTTAAGGAGACTCAAGTTCGACTCTTTGATTTCTCGAATTGTGACTGATTAACGATCTGTTAAGTATGTTTTAAACCTTAATTAATCATGATTAAAAGGTATTTCGTAAAAAGTGCGTCGGGACATTTGAAATGCTGCTTAAGTTGAGATGGTTGAAAAAGAACATGTGCAAGGCTTAGAAAGCCATTAACATTTTTTATTATTACTTTAAAATTTGTTCAATTCCTTTTAAACAATCACTTTTTCGAGACTTCGGCACCGGGACTTTGGGGTTGTCATTAACAAACATACTTTGTGAATAGCCGAACCTTGAAACTCAAAAATCTTGAAATACCTTTTGAATCCTTTTTATAACTAAGGGCGGTTCTGTAACCAGAGAAAAATGGAGATTTGGATTTAGATAAGAAAAATAAACTTTGTTTCAACAATCCCGATGCACAAAATTACAAACCTGTAGCTCTTACTCAACTTCAACAACAAGAGAATAGCATCTTCAACAAACTTTACCTCAGTCTCGCGAGACTAGTTTTGGATTAGTCACAAACCTTAAATTTCAACAAGCATAACTCCATACCTGTAATGAATAAATGTATGAAAATTTTAACACATATAACATGAGATATTTCTTCCATCTCTTTGCAATTTCAGGCTCTGAAACTTCTCATAATAGAATTTATATAGAAAATGGAAAACCTTCCAGAATTTTAGACTATTATGGAGAGCGAACTTGTACAACAAGCCACGTCCTCAATATTTGATATGTGATTATGAAATTCACACACAAGATACTAAAGACTATTATATTTCCACTTAAATTGGTCTCATATAATTTGGATCCTCTATGAATAAGTTATGATTTGTTTACCTAGAACACATGTTTAAGACTAGTTTCATGACTAATCAAAAACCATATCTTCCACTGAGTGTATATCCACAAATACAATGATCCAGAAGATGATTTTTTACCTCAAGTTCCTTGACATGTCTTCTCAACATCCTCCAATTTTCTCTATTTGATTCATTCTAGAAATAAAGTTATAGCGAAAATGGTAAGATGACCTTTAAATAACATACCTTGGAACAAATCATCAAAATACTTCATCCTCCTTTGGAATTTCACCCTTCTTCACTTCATATTCCTTCTGAAATTGACCTCAGATCTCCTTGGCTACCTTAGATAAGAACCGGTTACTCACATAGAATGTATTCAACATAATTTATGTGTGAATGTTCTTATGAGTGACTTCTTGAGGTGTATATATACTTTTTCTAAGTAACCTATTTCCTTAACTTTAGGGATTCTTGAAATTTCTTGTTACAACCACTTTACCCTTTCATTAATGAATTGCAACCAATTAGGGTTTTCTTAACCCATCTTTCAAGCTTCCAACTTCATGAACTTGTAACTCCTCAACGGTGAGGAAATACGTGACATTCCACCTACCGTTGGAAACTCCATGACGAGGACTATCCATCTATGAGTGTGTTAGATGAATTTACACTACGCTTCATGTCCTTATTCCTCAAACAACTTCAGGAATCATGACCAAATCTATGGGTTTCTTATAGACTTCTTCAAAGTTTCTTCCCATGAAATCCATGCTTAGAGCTACACCATAAGAGGACCGCTTTGGTGACTTCTCCAAATACACCCATCCCATCTATTGACATCAATTAAAACCACTTCTTGTTGACATCAATGACAACCAACTTTCCAACAATCTCCCCTTTGGCATTGATGGAAAAAATTATAATCCAACATTCATACTCCACTTGTGACCAATGCTCCTCTGATGTTTCTCTTCTCGTGTTTCTCTCCCCTTTTGACATCAATGGAAAAGGGTATCTCCCCTTGGGGTCACTCCCCCTGTCTTCATGCTTCTAATATTTCTCTTCTAATATTCTCTTTCTCCCCTTCAACATCATGGGTAAAATGGTAACTCCCCCTGTCGATATACCTCCTCTGAATAACATTATTTGAATTCATGTGCTCTGCCCATCATAATGCTTCTGATCTCTTTCTCTGACAATTTATCCTCCTTAACGTTTTTCAAGATGTCATGTAGATCAATGTGGGATTTTATTCTTTCCTCTCTTTTGATGTTCTTTTCACATTGGTGCTTCCTCTTGTAATTCACTGACATATATAAAAACCATTCAAAGTTACTTAAATTAAAGTCTTCATGACTTGTGAAGTTCATATCAATGACCATACCTTCTTCTAACAATATAGATTTCGTTGTGCATTTTACTACTTTCTTTTCTAATTCCACTTGTCCATTGATTCCACTGATTCCACCAACTCCACGGATTCCATCGATTCCAATTGTTACTATTCTTTCATCCACTATGATGTATATGTTTAGACCTGTCAAAGCTCTCATGAATACATATATGTCCATATGTTATAAATTGCTCGTGAATTTTCTACTCAACTACAATGTTGACCCATCTATTTATTACAACATATTATGGCTTCTCAATCTATCTTCTCAATTTTGCAAATGAGACTCTACATGTCAGAAAAAATATGTACTGAATATGTCCCTATCTGAATGCATGCCTTGAACCCTTTATACAATGAATCTTTGACACTCTGAAACTGTGTGTCCAAAAAAAGAAAACACTTTGGATTGTTCGAAAGATAGTTCTATGATATGTAGAGTTGTTGTTTAGACTCCCTCTCTTCAATATTCATATTTACTAGGTGTCTCCAATCCAGATGGCTCAGAAAAATAACTGTTATGATGTAGAGTAATCCTCTTCTTCATCCGCGGATTCATTATCATCCTCTTTCTAAATTATGACATCATCCTCGTTTCCTGTGGATTCATCATGATCTTACATGACTGCAAATCTTGTGAGTACGATCTCTAGGACCTAGTCTTCATTCACCTGTTCTTCTTATTTTTTATTTCTTTTCCAAACCTTCATGTATCTGAGATCTTCCTTTTTTCCTATAGATTTGTCTTGATCTCATACTATTTCCAATCTTGAGAGTATGAATTTTGGGTGTTCTTCATTCACTTTCTCTTCCTTTACATGTTATTTTTTTCTTTTCAAAACCTTCTTATATCTGATATTAGTTTTCTCTTCCATAGAAGTATCCATCATGCTTCTAGAATCATGATATATATCTCCATAATTATGGAATTTGTAACATTCAATATTATATGGAGTCACATATGTATTTCTTTCTTGACCATTTCTTCCATAAGCTCTGCAATCTGCAGCTTTATGTCCGAAGTTAGTACAAATAAAGAAATGACCATAAAATAAAATTTCATACCTGGGAGTGAATGATATTCTTTGTGATGTATTCCTTTTGAATTCATGCCTTGGATGATCACAATCTTCTCTTCCGTTGTTTCCTTCACAATGATTGAAGCTTCTTTGATATCTGAAAGTGGAGGGTCTTCTTTGATATCCTTATCTTTTGTAATCTTCTTCTTGATTTTTCTTCATTTCTGGAATTTTCTTCTTTGAGGGATCACATTCTTTCTTCTTAGTAGGGCCTTTGATGACTTCTGCATAACTCTTAGTCTTCTCTTAATTATTTCTTTCTATCAACCTGTAACATTTCTCTTCAACTTTCTTTGCTGATGATGAAAATCTTTCTCTCTCTTCAGTGTTCTTGCTAATCTTGACAACTTTAACTCTTAATGTAACAACTTCTTCTTCAATCTTCTCACATTCTTCTTCTTTCTTCAACATTTGTATCTTCATGACTTATTCATTTCTCTTTTCTTCTTCAAGTTGGGTCTTTAAGGAGATAATTTCTTCTTCAAGTCTTCTTTCTTCTTGACTGAATTATACTTCAAGTTTGTTTAAGTCCTCATATATTTCCTTAAGATGGCCACTCAAAATATTTTATCTCTTTTTTGCTTCCTTTCTTTGTGCTACTATTTTTACTTCCAAAAATTGATTTTCTTCCAAATGAATTTTGCAAGCTTCATCAATCCTTTTGTCTTCTTCTACTTGGACTTTTAGGTTTGTAATCATATGTTGGACTTTTTTAGAGCTAGGAATTTGAGAATCCCTTTTTATATTGATCAATTATTCCTCGAGCGACTTGTTTTTCTCTCTTTCTTTGACCAGCTTGTCTAAAGTATTGGTTAGGTGTATCTCATAATATTCTTCTTCTAAATTAGTTTAACCTGATGAGATTATTTATTCCCATACTAATGCACCATCTTCTTCATATTATTTAGCATGATCAACATGATCTAGAGGAGATTCCTTTGATTAAAAATTTTGTACCTTATCCCAAAGTTATTTGGATGATGAACATTGTACCACTTTGAATTTTATCAGATACATTAATCCTTCCAAGATGAAATCCATTGTTATTTTTTTGTTTCTCTTTAATTCCTTCTTGGATACAGTCTTTGATTTATTTGAATCATTGTATCCTGTAAAAATTGAGTACCAAACATCATACCCTTGTTCCTGTAAAAATGTTTTCATTCTTTTTCTCCACGTCTCATACTTCAAACCAATCTAACCATCAAATTGTGGTATTCCATTCCTATATAAACTATTCCTCTCCATGATCTACCTTGAAATGGTTAAACTATTTTATTGAAGGACTGATCTGATACCAATTGTTGGAATACTGAGAGGGGGTAGATGAATCAGTATGAGCATTTTTTATCACAAAATAAAATATTCAACTTTATTAGAAATACATAATTTATTATTTCATTCAATATATCATGGGCATATATAAATTATTGATTCACGGCTCTGTTAGGGTTCTAGCATCGAACCCCCTGTGCACACCGCCTTAAGTCCTTGTTGTGGCCCTGGGGGTCGAGGAAGGGGAGCCTCCTGACCCCTCTTATATATCCACCATCGCCCCTGAGCAGGGCTTCAATCACTTCAAACGTCCACCCTTTGAGCTTCTAGAGGAACTGAAAAACATTCTTTGGGAAGATGAGATGTCGAAGGAGAAACCTATGGTGATTGACCCTGAATTAAACCATCCAAAAGAGGCTCACACCTGGGAATCGGGAAAATGAATTCTGCAGGCTACTGTAGCACCCAAATATACTATCATCTCTCCAAGGATAGAAGATCAGAAACAATACATGAAGGATTTCACCCTGATAGGAAAATTTATGGGACTATGGACATCAGAAAAATATTTAGTTAAATGGATTCAACATTGGTGGAAGCCCAAGGGTCACTACGACCTCCAACTCAGATCGAAAGGATTCTTCACTATCATCCTGCATAACCTGGAGGACATAAACTGAATCTTTGAAGGAGGACCATACTTTTACAACTCAGCAGGTCTTTTCCTTCATTTTTGGATGGAAAATTTCAGCCCAGAGAAGGAGGAAATCACACATGAATCGGTCTATTTGTGATTGTACTCGCTACCTCAAGATTTCTAGCTGGAAGAAATACTCGTAGGCATCAGTAACATGATTTGCATCTATGTCAAAGATTCGGAGGTAACAAAAAGTTGAAGGTACACTGCTTATGCACAAATTTGTGTTTACTTAAATATCTCCAAACCACTCCTTGGAGCCATAAACTTGGACTACCAAGCTGAATAATGGTCCCAGACCTTGGATTATGAGCACATCCCCTTCCATTGCCATAAATTCCATGAACATGGCCATCTATTATGTGACTACCCCTTAAATAACTGCAACAAATCAAATCCTGACGATACTGACAAAATCAAGGACAATTTCACCCAGGTCATGGGACGTTGCAGGAATATGACCAAAATAATGCCTCCACAAGCCCCCTCTGGACCCTTAACTAGTAACTCATTCGAAGCCCTTCAGACCCCATCATAAAATCCCATCATTCCCTTTGACCCCCTAGAAAATCCCTCAGTCCCAACGCCAGTCTAGGGTTCTCCAAACCCCATCCCTCCTACCCCTGGATCCACTCAAATCCCCAACTCAGAGACCTCCCTTCCAGCAAATCTAGGGCTAGAAATTAGAGACCCTGACATAGATATGGAAGACCAGGAGCTAGTAGGAATAGATATGGTACACCTAGAAAACTCCTACCGAAAACAGTAGCTCTACACCATACCTCTGGATCAGTTACACAAAGTCCACAAAGTTTTACTCAACTCTATAGCAGGAGGATAAGCCCATGCCAATCCAAATCTAGGAATACAAGAAGGAAGCTCGAAAGAACAGTGAAAACCCACAAAAGAAAAGAAAAAAAGGGGCATAAAACCAAAGCACCTACTCATTCAAGATGTGGGCAATTTCCTAGTGAACTCAAGCCAGATCCACCTGATCTCGGATATCTTTCCTCCCCTCCAACCCTCCTCATCCTCATGAATATTTTATCCTGGAATATAATGGGTCTCAATGCATGAAGAAAGTAAGGCTTCTCTGGGAAAGTATAATGAAGGAACAACCGAACATTCTTCTCCTACAAGAAACTAAATGCGTAGGAGAGGAAGCCTCTAAAATACTTACAAAATGTTGGAAACAAGCTAGATAGTTGAATTCAATGCAAAAGGTGCAACAGGAGGGCTTGTCGTACTCTGGAACCCTGCCATGGTACTAATGGAAGGCTTCTTCACCTCCAACTAGACCATCAAATCCTCCTTCTGACTCATCGGCTAGAAGAAGCAAGGATTTATCACGAATATCTATGGCCCTGCAACCCCAGGAGACAAGGAATCCTTCCTCCATCATTTGGAATGGATTTTTAATCATTTAGACAATCATCGATGGATCCTTGGGGGATATTTCAATATGATAATAGGCTTGGAGGAAAAGAAGGGGGGCACACATAGACTAGGAAATGACAGTGAGAGATTCCACTGAATTATTGGTCTAGTGAATCTCATTGACATAGAAATGGACAATGGACCCTTCACCTCATCTAATACACGCTCGGGGGCACAACATGTCTCATGTATATTAGACCACTTCTTAATCTCAGAACCCTTCATGTTGGATGGCCTCTGTTGGAATTCCACTATGATCGACACTCTAGGCTCTGACCACTGGCCAATACTCCTCTCGATAAACACATGTGGCACCCCAGGCAGGAAACCCTTTCGCTTTGAAAATTTTTGGTTGACACACTTGGACTTTCAAGCCAACATAAAAATTTGGTGGAAAGAAGCAACAATCACAACAAGCACTCCTATGAACAAATTTCAACAGAAGATAAAAAACCTCAAGAAACAATTAAAGTCATGGAATAAATCCACTTTTGGAAACATTTTCCATGCTCAGAAAATACTCAACCAACAAATTCAAGACCTTCAACAACATATCAGAACACAAGGCCTCATTGATTCTCTAAAGGAGAAAGAATCCCTACTCAACAATCAATTGACTGAAATATGAGCGCAGGAAGAAATTCTTTGGAGAAATAAATCTTGTATCCAATGTCTCAAAGAGGGAGAAAGAAAAAACAAATTTTTCCACAGATCGATGCTTCAATGCCGGCACACCAATCACATTGCTCACCTTGTTTTGGACCAAGGCCTATAAATCCAAAAGCACACAGACATAGAAAGGGAATCATTTTCTTACTATAAGAAACTTCTTTCAGAACCCCCTATAGATCGCACCCAAGCTATCAGATCAATCCTCAAGCATATTCTAAAGGAGGTCACCAAAAAACAGAACAAGGTCTTAATGCATCCTATTACCCAAGAAGAAGTTGATCAAGCCCTCAAGGACACTCCACTAAGAAAAAACCCTAGGCCCTATGGATTCACTTCAGACTTCTTCCATCATTGTTGGGATATCATTTTTTAAGAATTCGAGGAAATTATAGAGGATTCTAGAAAATATGCGCAGATCCTATAGGCCCTCAATGCCACTTTCATCACTCTCATTCCAAAAGAGAACAATGTCACCTCCCCAAATCACTTCTTACCCATTGCACTCTGCAATGTGATCTATAATCTTATCACAAAGGTCATAGCCAAGCACCTTAAACCTATCCTATTGTTCATCATCTCTCTAGAAGGGTCAGGGTGCATGGAAGGCAGACATATTTTTGATAGCATCATTGTGGCACATGAAGTAATCCACTCGCTTCATTCGACCAAGTCTCCTAGTATGCTTCTAAAACTGGACATTTCCAAAGCTTTTGATAAACTTAGTTGGAACTACTTAAAATCAACCCTTATAGCCTTTGGTTTTGAGCCCTCTTGGGTCTCCCGGATTGTCAATCTCACCTCATCAACCATGTTCTCCATCCTGGTCAATGGAATCCCTTCCAAACCCTTCTCTCCTTCCAGAGGTATAAGACAAGGGGATCCACTTTCTCTCTTTCTCTTTATATTAATGGCGGAAGGGATGAGTCGAACCATTAAAGAAACCATCACTTATCACTCCCTCTCAGGTCTCACCCCCCATGGAATCTCTCTTCCCATTTCGCACAGTTAGTTCATGGATGAAATCCTCTTAATGGGAATCCCCACAGTTCGAGAAGATCTTTTAATTCTCTCCATGATCAACCTTTTTTGTGATGATTCAGGCATGGAAGTAAACCTATCTAAATCACAAATTTTCTTCTTCACCCGAAGTGTCCTTGCTTCCAAATATCTTGGCATCCATTTTATTTATAATTCATTAAGGAACACATCATTGGAAGATTTGATGTCCAACTTCAGGAAAAAAAATTCCTCTTGGACTTTCCACTCCCTCAATCTGCCTAGTCACCTCATCCACCTCAAGTATGTCCTTCAATCCCTCCCTATCTATTCTTTCTCGGCACTTGCGACCCCAATATTTATCCTCGACACTCTAAGAAATATTCAAAGAAGCTTCCTATGGAAGGGAACCAAAGAGGGATAAAAATTGGCTTTGGTTAGTTGGCAAAAAATGTGTAGACCAAAGCACGCATGGGGAATCAGACTCAAATATCCCTCTATCCTCAATAAATTCCTCAGTGCAAAAATCTAGTGGATATGGTTAAAAAGGATTCAATACCTTTGGGTTCTCCTATGGAGGAATAAATACACACCTTCCACACTAGAAAAAGAACTAATCATATGGAATGGTTAGTGCCCTAGATCTCTTATCTGGAATGCGGCTAGGCACAACAAGGGGATGATAATGGATCATGCTTTCTAGGAAATGCAAGGTGGGACCTCGACTCTCTTCTAGAGTGACTTTGTCCCTAGACAAGGTTCCCACTCTGCACACTTTTATTCCCTTAACGATAGGCATAGGCCTCCAAAAAGTAGTTGACTTCTGGATTCCAGAAAAAAAATAGAGACACCTAGCGCATATTGAAAAACACCCACGAAGAGGTAAACATCCTCCCTGAAGTAAACGTCCAACCACTGCTCGATCAACTCAACTCCAGGAGAATCTTCAGCCAACAAGGGGAGGACATCCTAAGTTGGGGTCACTCCAACATTGGCACCTTCAACCTACAAGAAGCTTATTTTCTCAGTGCAAGACATAACTCCCTCCCAAAAGAAGTAGTTTGGAACAAAATCTGGGGTGCAAATCTCTAGCCAAAAATCAACACCTTCATTTGGTTAATGGCGAACAAAAATACTTACTTGGGACAATCTAATAAAAAAAGGCTTTATAGGCCCTTCCTGGTGCCACCTTTGTTGTAATGAGGAGGAGACTCATAATCACCTTCTCAATTGTTTCTCCCACAACTCGCATCTTTGGTACTAATGTGCCAACATCATGAGAACCTAAGATAGGAATCGTCCCTGTATCAAGGAAACAATTGAGGGATGTTACGATTCTATTTTTCAATCTCCCATCCTCAACAGGATTTGGCAACTTCTACTTGGATTTATTCTTTGGCAGATTTGGAAAAAATGAAATCGCAGAATCTTCAAATCTTCTCCTTGAACTGGCAAGAAGTCTGGTCTAAAATCCACTCCAACATAAAGGAAACTATCAACTTGCACCCCTGGATGGATCAGGATTTGAAATGCCCGACAAATGAGCACAGCATCCTCAATACATGGCAACTCCATCTTTCCCCCTCTCTTTCTGCCCCTTTCCTGGGTAACACTACTAAGATCATCCCCTCCCATTGGGAGGCTCCACAAGTTGAGTATCAAAAAATAAATTTCAATGGATCCTCCAAGGGGAATTTGGGACCCATAAGTTATGGGGCTTCCATACGAACAACAAAGGAGAGATACTCCACATCTCAGCTGGGAAATTGGGTCATAAAACCAACAATACAGCTGAGATTTTGGGACTTCTTAAAGGTATGCAAGAAGCCAAAGAGCAAGGGATAAACCTCCTTATAATAGAAGGCGATTCACATATAGTCATCAACCTCCTCTCTCATCTCCTAAATAGTGCAGATCTAGAGAATATCTCCCAAGTTGGAGACTCATGAATGGGTTGATTAGAATAAAGTCAATACTTCAGCCACAGTGGGTAATTGTTCCCTCCCACATCTGAATAAATGTAAATCAAGTAGCAGATATGTTGGAAAACTTCAGAATAGACCTGTAGGAAGGAGACTTCTTCTATTCTCTAGCCTCATATCCCACTCACCCCTTCATGATTGCATGCATAAACATGGCTCACAACAAGGACCAACCCCTAGATAGGGTGATATCAGACACAATGGATGGATGGCTAGACAGATGGAAACATGGCCAAATCTCTTGCCACCTCGATCCAACGCAGCTCGCGGTCACCTCTACAAGTAATCCATGCATTTAATTCCTTGGTTGAAAAACCTCTGCATTCAATTGAAATTGGATCAGTTTAATTTTATGGCACTCCAGTTCATGGGATTGATAATGGCAATGGGATAGATGCAATCCCAATCCCATCACCTTGCCTGGTTCAGTGGTTTTAGGCTAGAGTTTTGGAAATCCATGGCTCATTTGATCTCTTGGCCTCCCGAGTCTTGGCCTCCTCCCACAGATTGTCTAGTTTTTTGCCTCTAGCTCAATTTTCCTTGGTGCTCTCGGCCCCCTGTGCCTATAACTCATCCTATCATCCTCTATTTCTTTTGGTTCTGGCTCACATCATGTCCTTTGAACAACAGTGATCTTGTGCTCCATCTCTATTTTTCAGTGTTTCTCATGATGCCTCAAATTCAAGTTAAATCAAAATGGGGGGTGACCTGGTACACTACAAGAGGAAGAAGCTTGAGAGGAAAAGGCAAGAAGACTCTTCCAAGATTTCCTAAAGAATCTATGCATGCCTCCACCCCAGATATTCCCCTTAATTCATCTCCTGCCACCTCCCCGGACCACCATCTTGAATGGGCCACTACTCTAGAATTACCTCCAATATCATATCCTTACGTCTATAGAGTTGAATGGTTTGACAACCATGGAAACTCCCTGGGCTTTGTTCTAAATCTCAGCTCGGAGCTGTCACTTCCTCACCAGCCTCCTCCTCCTCCCCCTCCTCCACCATCCTCTCCCCTTGTTTCGTTAGTTCCTCTCTCTTCTTCATCCTCCCCCCTCCCAACTCCCCA
>JASDQU010014453.1:78450-93429 GCA_032191745.1 Picea mariana
TCTTTTTCTAATAGATTCGTTACTTGGATGGTGTAAACTTGACATCCCTTTCTAATACATTTCTTGAGTTGCATCGCTAAAACTTGTCTGAATGATACAGGTTTTGGTATGCCTTGGGCTGTTTTAACTATGCCAAAATTATCTTTATAGCTAAGTATCTTTGTATAACAGTCTAGTACTACTTTGTGTTGTTCCAACCAATCCATCTCAATAATCATATCATAAGATCCTAGTCATAGGATGTTCATATTGGTCCTTATCTTTTGACCATCTAAGCTGAACTCAAGATTAGAAATAAAGTCAACTACTTTTCTTTTAGTACCTGTTGCTAGTTGTAAAAGCCATGATTTTTTGTGCTTCAGTTTCTTAAGTTTATTTGACTCCACTACATCGGGAGTAATATAACTTAACGTAGCTCTCGGGTCAATTAAAACAGAAATTCAAGTGTCATTGATTTTACCTTTGATTTCTACCACCGAGGACTAGTGGTCAGCTTCTCGACCATCTTTGGTTGCATTTATCCGATGCAGACTTCTGCCCACATCTCCCACTGTCGAGGCTTCCTACAAATTGTGAACAACAATTATATTGACTGCAATTAAATGAGGACAGTTCCTCCTTAGATGAGGTTCTCCACACTCCCAACACTTTAAAGGCTCGTGGGAGTTGTACCCAAACTTCTTTATTCCCAGGTTTACCAATTTACTGCTACCTTGCGTATTTAGATGATTGGAGTGAAAATCCTTCCTTGAGAAACTTTTTGCTGCATCCCGATAAGGATCTGGCTGGTATCCCTTTTTCCACTAGTTCATTCTATCTTGCTTCTTATCCTTCTAGGTCTTGGGAAACTCTACCCGATGTTTATACTGGTCATATCACATTCATGCTTTCTTGAATACCTCACTCAAGGATTTGGGGTTATCAAACTCAATTTTGTCCCTGTAGGACTGTTGTAGATAGCTTAAGAATCATTGAATTTTTACCTTATCCTCCCAGATGTATGGTACAAACCTTAGTAGTTCCAGAAATTTATTTATAAGGTCCTCCATCGTCATCTGTTCAAGTCGTAACTCGTAAAATTCCTTCGTCTTCCTTTCATAATAGCTTTTAGAAAGGTATTTTTTCTTAAAATACTTCTTAAAGTCATACCATTCCAACTGTTTCTCCTCTAGGCCCTTGGCCAATTTCAGGTCCTACCACCAAATGCTAGCTTTCCCCTTCAGATTGTAGATGGCCACTCTGACCTTCATGTTGTTGGAATAGTTATAGATCTGGAATTATTTTTGATGTCCAACAACCATGCCTCAGCTTCTTCTCCTGTCCTGGATTCTCCATCAAAGGTAGTTTGTTTAAACTTTTTAAATTCTCCTTCAAGGTGGTTTGTTTGTTTTCTTTTTCTGTCTGGTATGGTTTTGTCTTCAGCGGAAGGTGTCCCTTTAGATGAACTGTCTTCTTTTTTTGTTTCCACACCAAAATTCTTGGAGGTCCTTTTGCTGACCTCCTCATCATGTTTATCATCTTTTGGGATTTTCTTGGTTACTATACTATGCAGCAGGACTTCATTTATCTCTTGTTGTTCTTGCTGTTCTTTCTTCAATTTTTCATTGTCGGCCTTGAAAACTTGCAGTTCAACAATAAGATTCCTCATTGTTTCCAACACCTCCGTGGGTGAGATACCATCACTGTTTTTTCTTGGATCTCCAAGAGGTCCTTGCTGCAGATTTTCTTCCATCCTGATTTATGCACCTTCTTGAGCTACCATAATCAGCACAAAACAGAAAAGCTTTCTGTTTGTAACCACAAGATTTATTAGTTTTTTTTTTTTTAATCGGAAAATATTCTAAGCAATTAATGTGGCCCTGTTTAGGCCCGTTGTTGTAACTTTTTCTATGATACCATATGAAATGAACCTCAAATTCACCATAAAAAAAAATTATTTTCTATGACATAATTCAATTTCGTTTAAGCTTAGAAACTAAGAGAAGATAAGATTCATTTCTATACATAACGTCATTATTACACTAGTCTAGTTTACTTTGAAGGATCCCTTTTTTCCTCTATGGTTTATGCCATTAAACAATATTCTAATTATGAAAATTCAAAAACTTAAAGTGTATGATCTCATGGCGAGCAGAACTCTTAGAAAAAAACTCGCAGTAAAAATTGGTTATTTCTATTCTACCTCTATCCCGGATGAAAATCCTCCATCAATTTTACCAGTCCATTCCTTATAATAATAGAGTTGTTCCTATAAAAAAAATTCCTACCATGTTACTACAGTTTTGTGGAAAAACATAAGACAATCGGGTTTTGGCAATTAATAATGTTGAACATCATCACACAACAACTCCTGAATTGTGAAAAGATGAAAGGAAGGTGGGACTAGCACTTCGGGATTTTTAGGGTTTGGGATTTCACGATTTCAAATGCCAAACATCAACACACCACAACTCCCGAATTTCGAAAAGTGAAAAGAAAGTGGGACCAACACTTCGGGGTTTTAGGGTTCGGGGATTCGCTATTCCAAATACCAAACATCAACACACAACAACTCCCGAATTTCGAAAGGTGAAAGGGAGTGGCACCAACACTTTGAGGTTTCAGGGTTTGGGGTTTCGTTATTTCAAATACCAAACATCAACACACAACAACTCCCAAATTCTAAAAGGTGAAAAGATGTGGGACCAACACTTCGGGGTTTCGGGGTTCGGGATTTCGTGACTTCAAAATCCAAACAACACACAGCAACTCCCGAATTCCGAAAGTGAAAAGAAAGTGGGACCAACACTTCGGGGTTTTGGGGTTCGAGATTTCGCGACTTCAAAAGACAAACATCAAGACACAACAACTCTTGAATTCCAAAAATGAAAAGAAGTGGGACCAACACTTCGGGATTTTGGTCTTCGTGATTTCGCGACTTCGCACTTCTTCTTTCCATTTTGTTTGTGCAACATTATTAAAACAGGGAATTCTAAATATGAATAGTCGTAGTTGTACAACCTTGGGAAAAGGAAAATTTCTGAAATAAGAAAGGTGCATCTGGGATTCCTTTACTGTTAAAGTAGTTCATCTAATAGATCTATCATTGTAATTTATATACTATAACTTTATGTTTCTATATTCTCTTGTTTGAAATACCTTTATACGGGTTAGGTTCACAAATTGTAAGGGAAACTGGTATAGTAGTCAATCTTCCTACCTCAGCTACAGATCTATTTTCTACATAGTCTATTTAATGAATAGGAAAAGCAGTATAGTTTTCAAAACTCAGAAATTTGTCCCGGCATTATTCATACAGTTAGCTAAATTGAAAATACATCATAAACTCCACTCCTAACATGCAAATCTCAGCATTGATTTGACTCAGAGGACAAATAAAGAAAAAAACTAGCAGTGGATCTAATTTAGAGGAAATCTTCTTCCAAGATTTATCCATGCATAACCCTTTCAACTATCATACAAAAATAAACGACCCAATTCTATCATTCGTTCAGAAAGGGGTCATTCAATATTAGATTTTCCCTATATTCTCTATCAGTCTTTAGGTTTCATAAATTCAACCTGATTTCTCCTACGCATTATTATCTATCAAAATTAGTAGATGCATTACATCCGTGATTGAATCATTCACTAGAGAATGGAAATTATCTCAGTTTGGATTTAATAAGTACATGACATCGGATGAAACATTCGAACAAAAAATGAAAATCGTTACAGTTATGATTTAACAAATACAATGCATCAGATATAAAATCATTCAGACAGAGAAGAAGTAGAGCACATATCTGAACCAGATCATGAGAATACAAAGGGAACAACCACATTCCTCTGAACTGTAGAACAGGACAGCCAAATCACTTGTCTGATTCACCCCCTAGCCTGACCATGAATCCATGAGGGAAAACTTGGAACCTCTTCCTCTGTAATTGTCTTTCCATTTCAGCAGACTCCCCTTGCTTCACACTCATTCTATAGTGTTCATAATAGCAAGAGAAATCAAAATATTTTTTCCCAGGATACTTGGTAGCGTCTTGCCTTCTCGCATATGTTATTTGTCAATTTTGCCCAAGTCTTTTTTTCCCTCCCTTGGGGGATTTTCGTAGCTTTCTAAGTCCCTGATCTTCAGGGGCTACCAATGGTCGAATCTCTGATTTTCCACTTGTAATAATCAGCCCAGAGGTAGTTCCAACATGTTCCCCACTCATGGAGTCATGGTCAGCTGATTTTAACATGGTTGTTCCATTTGTCCTCCTGCAATTAATATAAATATTATGTTTTTATACAAGTGTCATAATCAAATAGTTATTTGAGTCCAATCAAATCTCTATCCAACAGTCATAATACTTAATTACAAATAGCAAATTCAAACTTCAGAATTTCCATAAATGGAAAAAAATTTCCAAATTCGAATTTACTAAAAATGGAATTAAATTTCCAGCAAATTTAAATTTCCAAAAATATTTTATTTTGGGGGATATCACATAACCATACAAAATTTGGTGCAAAGGTATCACTACATAGTGATAGATTTCGTAAAATAAATCTTTAACATTCTCCTCCCACAGTTTAGAGTGATAAACATGAATGGGGTCCACGCAGGCTAGGTTCCAACTCCAATTCATCAAGGGGAAAGGAGTCATGTAATAGATAGCATCCATAATATATGTAGACATGTAAAAATATCTAGGATGGCCATTTTATTTTTCCATTTGGTACTCTACAATCTCCTTAATTAGATTATTTGATAAAAATTTACCCCAGTTGAAACTGTAACCCTCGGGTACTTCATGTATAAGTGGCACCCATTCTGTAGGGAAATGGGTAGGGTTTTTCTCCCCGAAAAGTCTACATAGAATCAAAGCTATATAAACCATGTATTCGTTTAATGGAGCTATGGCATAAATACCATGGGTATCAGCTCTAAATCTCACTGGAATTACCCACCATTCTTTGATTATACCTAGATATGTTTGATCGAATTCTGTACATTCCTTTATTTGAAATTCCTCTACGAATTCAACATTATAAATGTATTTAGAATTAGGGGGTATTTTATACATTACTTGGATGTGATCGGGTCTGAACGAGCCAATGATGACCCCTTGGTTGTTTAGAATGCTCCTTGTCTGAATGTCGGTTTTCTCTAAAGACCAACTTATCATGTCTTTGTATGGAAAGAGTCTCGTTCGTGTGGCTATTTTGTGAATCTCAGACTCTTCTATGTCTCCTAGTTTATTTTCATTCCTTTCATTTCCAAAATCATCGGGGCAATTCCTAATCTCATAGTCTAAGGTTTCAAAAATCTGCCTCTAGGATTTGACTGAATACACAGCATGTGGCGTAGTGTCGGATATAACATATCCATCCGAATTCGAGATTTCACCTCCCTCCTCACTCTTCTTAGGTGATTTTATGGGTTCCATGATGTTTGTGCTAAAATGAAAACCTATTGCAAAGAAGAAATGTGTGAGTTCGTCTGGGTGTAACTCGCTCTTAGCTTGAAAGTGAGAATGAAATTCAAAATAACAAACCTTTATTTACCTTTAACCTGTCTTAAATTTAGCGTACCGATACAAGTGATAAAAAATGAATGCTTTAATGAGGATGGTATGCCTAGAGATACACACTTTATGTCAAAAACTATCTCCATTAATCCATTATATATACTGCCACATATCGGCGATTCAAAACTGGGATTTCGAAAGGAATGTCATCGAAAACTCCCGAATAGAGAAAGGCAAAAAGTTATTTAATACCCTTAATGCTTGTTTTAAAATTAATTTAATTATGTTAACCGCATAATTGTTCTTGGACTTCGTGTTTCAAATTTTCTAGCATCGTTTCCCCAAGAGGTACGACACAAGTAAATCCTGAATCGTGAAATCGCGATGGGATTTATTTAGGCACTAACCACTTGTTTTAACCCTTTAATTAATCGTGATTAGGGGTTAGTCTTTGGTTTTTGTGGACTAGAGTATCGGGACTCCGACGACTCTTTAATGCAAGAAATCCTGAATTGAAAAATTGCGATGGGATTTATTATCATTAAACCTTCTTACTTATTAATAAACATAGCATTATCTTTTAAGAATTTCGCCACTTCAGGAATCGGGGTTTAAGGAGACTCAAGTTCGACTCTTTGATTTCCTGAATTGTGACTGATTAACGATCTGTTAAGTATGTTTTAAACCTTAATTAATCATGATTAAAAGGTATTTTGTGAAAAGCGCGTCGAGACATTTGAAATGCTGCTTAAGTTGAGATGGTTGAAAAAGAACATGTGCAAGGCTTAGAAAGTCGTTAACGTTTTTTATTATTACTTTAAAAAAATTTCAATTCCTTTTAAACAATCACTTTTTCAATACTTCGGCACCGGGACTTTGGGGTTGTCATTAAAAAACATACTTTGTGAATAGCCGAACCCTGAAACTCAAAAATCCCGAAATACCTTTTGAATCCTTTTTAGAATTAAGGGTGGTTCTGTAACCAGAGAAAAATGGAGATTTGGATTTAGAGAAGAAAAATAAAATTTGTTTCAACAATCCTGATGCACAAAATTACAAACATGTAGCTATTACTCAACTTGAACAACAAGAGAATAGCATCTTCAACAAACTTTACCTCAGTCTCGCGAGACTAGTTTTGGATTAGTCACAAACCTTAAATTTCAACAAGCATAACTCCATACCTGTAATGAATAAATGTATGAAAATTTTAACACATATAATATGAGATCTTTCTTCCATCTCTTCGCAATTTCATGCTCTGAAACTTCTCATAATAGAATTTATATAGAAAATGGAAAACCTTCCATAATTTTAGATTGTTCTGGAGAGTGAACTTGTACAACAAGCCACATCCTCAATATTTGATATGTGATTATGAAATTCACACACAAGATACTAAAGACTATTATATTTCCACTTAAATTGGTCTCATATAATTTGGATCCTCTATGAATAAGTTATGATTTGTTTACCCAGAACACATGTTTAAGACTAGTTTCATGACTAGTCAAAAACCATATCTTCCACAGAGTGTATCTCCACAAATACAATGATCCAGAAGATGATTTTTTACCTCAAGTTCCTTGATATGTCTTCTCAACATCCTCCAATTTTCTCTTTTTGATTCATTCTAGAAATAAAGTTATAGCGAAAATGGTAAGATGACCTTTAAATAACATACCTTGGAACAGATCATCAAAATACTTCATCCTCCTTTGGAATTTCACCCTTATTCACTTCATATTCCTTCTGAAATTGACCTCAGATCTCCTTGGCTACCTTAGATAAGAGCCAGTTACTCACATAGAATGTATTCAATACAATTTATGTGTGAATGTACTTATGAGTGACTTCTTGAGGTGTGTATATACTTTTTCTAAGTAACCTATTTCCTTAACTTTAGGGATTCTTGAAATTTCTTGTTACAACCACTTTACCCTTTCATTAATGACTTGCAACCAATTAGGGGTTTCTTAACCCATATTTCAAGCTTCCAACTTCATTAACTTGTAACTCCTCAACGATGAGGAAATACGTGACATTCCACCTACCATTGGAAACTCCATGACGATGACTATCCATCTATGAGTGTGTTACATGAATTTACACTACGCTTCATGTCCTTATTCCTCAAACAACTTCAGGAATCATGACCAAACCTATGGGTTTCTTATAGACTTCTTCAAAGTTTCTTCCCATGAAATCCATGCTTAGAGCTACACCATAAGAGGACCACTTTGGTGAATTCTCCAAATACACCCATCACATCTTTTGACATCAATTAAAACCACTTCTTGTTGACATCAATGACAACCAACTTTCCAACAATCTCCCCTTTGGCATTGATGGAAAAAATTATAATCCAACATTCATACTCCACTTGTGACCAATGCTCCTCTGATGTTTCTCTCCTCGTGTTTCTCTCCCCCTTTGACATCAATGGAAAATAGTATCTCCCCTTGGGGTCGCTCCCCCTGTCTTCATGCTTCTAATATATCTCTTCTAATATTTTATCTCTCCCCTTTGACATCATGGGTAAAATGGTAACTCCCCCTGTCGATATACCTCCTCTGAACAATATTATTTGAATTCATGTGCTCCGCCCATCTTAATGCTTCTGATCTCTTTCTCTGACAATTTATCCTCCTTAACGTTTTTCAAGATGTCATGTAGATCAATGTGGGATTTTATTCTTTCCTCTCTTTTGATGTTCTTTTTACATTGGTGCTTCCTTTTGTAATTCACTGACATATATAAAAACCATTCAAAGTTACTTAAATTCAAGTCTTCATGACTTGTGAAGTTCATATCAATGACCATACCTTCTTCTAACAATATAGATTTTTTTGTGCCTTTTACTACTTTCTTTTCTAATTCCACTTGTCCATTGATTCCACTGATTCCACCAACTCCACTAATTCCATAGATTCCAATTGTTACTATTCTTTCATCCACTGTGATGTATATGTTTAGACCTGTCAAAGCTCTCATGAATACATCTATTTCCATATGTTATAAATTGCTCGTGAATTTTCTACTCAAATACAATGTTGACCCATCTATTTATTACAACATATTATGGCTTCTCAATCTATCTTCTCAATTTTGAAAATGAGACTCTACATGTCAGAAAAAATATGTACTGAATATGTCCCTATCTGAATGCATGCCTTGAACCCTTTATACAATGAATCTTTGACACTCTGAAACTGTGTCCAAAAAAAGAAAACACTTTGGATTGTTCGAAAGATAGTTCTATGATATATAGAGTTGTTGCTTAGACTCCCCCTCTTCAATATTCATATTTACTAGGAGTCTCCAATCCATATGGCTCAGAAAAATACCTGCTATGATGTAGAGTAATACTCTTCTTCATCCGCGGATTCATTATCATCCTCTTTATAAATTATGACATCTTCCTCCTTTCCTGTGGATTCATCATGATCTCACATGACTACAAATCTTATGAGTACGATCTCTAGGACCTAGTCTTCATTCACCTGTTCTTCTTATTTTTTATTTCTTTTCCAAACCTTCATGTATCTAAGATCTTCCTTTTTTCCTATAGATTTGTCTTTATCTCATACTATTTCCAATCTTGAGAGTATGAATTTTGGGTGTTCTTCATTCACTTGCTCTTCCTTTACATGTTATTTTTTTCTTTTCCAAACCTTCTTATATCTGATATTAGTTTTCTCTTCCATAGAAGTATCCATCATGCTTCTAGAATCATGATCTATATCTCCATAATTATGGAATTTGTAACATTCAATATTATATGGAGTCACATATGTATTTCTTGCTTGACCATTTCTTCCATAAGCTCTGCAATCTGCAACTTTATGTCCGAAGTTAGTACAAATAAAGAAATGACCATAAAATAAAATTTCATACCTGGGAGTGAATGATCTTGTTTGTGATGTATTCCTTTTGAATTCATGCCTTGGCTGATCACAATCTTCTCTTCCGTTGTTTCCTTAACAATGATTGAAGATTCTTTGATATCTGAAAGTGGAGGGTCTTCTTTGATATCCTTCTCTTTTGTAATCTTCTTCTTGATTTTTCTTCATTTCTGGAATGTTCTTCTTTGAGGGATCACATTCTTTCTTCTTAGTAGGGCCTTTGATGACTTTTGCATAACTCTTAGTATTCTCTTAATTATTTCTTTCTATCAACCTGTAACATTTCTCTTCAATTTTCTTTGTTGATGATGCAAATCTTTCTCTCTCTTCAGTGTTCTTGCTAATCTTGACAACTTTAACTCTTAATGTAACAACTTCTTCTTCAATATTCTCACATTCTTCTTCTTTCTTCAACATTTGTATCTTCATGACTTATTCATTTCTCTTTGCTTCTTCAAGTTGGGTCTTTAAGGAGATAATTTCTTCTTCAAGTCTTATTTCTTCTTGACTGAATTATACTTCAAGTTTGTTTAAGTCCTCATATATTTCCTTCAGATCGCCACTCAAAATATTTTATCTCTTCTTTGCTTCCTTTCTTTGTGCTACTATTTTTACTTCCAAAAATTGATTTTCTTCCAAATGAATTTTGCAAGCTTCATCAATCCTTTTGTCTTCTTCTACTTGGACTTTTARGTTTGTAATCATATGTTGGACTTTTTTAGAGCTAGGAATTTGAGAATCCCTTTTTATATTGATCAATTATTCCTTGAGTGTCTTGTTTTTCTCTCTTTCTTTGACCAGCTTGTCTAAAGTATTGGTTAGGTGTCTCTCATAATATTCTTCTTCTAAATCAGTTTAACCTGATGAGATTCTTTCTTCCCATACTAACACAACATCTTCTTCATATTTCTTTAGCATGATCAACATGATCTAGAGGAGATTCCTTTGATTACAAATTTTGTAGCTTATCCCAAAGTTATTTGGATGATGAACACTGTACCACTTTGAATTTTATTAAATAAATTAATCCTTCCAAGATGAAATCCATTGTTATTTTTGCGTTTCTCTTTAATTCCTTCTTGAATATAGTCTTTTATTTATTTTAATCGGTGTATCCTGTAAAAACTGAGTACCAAACACCATACCCTTGTTCCTGTAAAAATGTTTTCATTCTTTTTCCCCACGTCTCATACTTCAAACCAATCTGACCATCAAATTGTGGTATTCCATTCCTATATAAACTATTCCTCTCCATGATCTACCTTGAAATGGTTAACCTATTTTATTGAAGGACTGACTCTGATACCAATTGTTGGAATACTGAGAGGGGGGAGATGAATCAGTATGAGCATTTTTTATCACAAAATAAAATATTCAACTTTATTAGAAATACATAATTTATTATTTCATTCAATATATCATGGGCATATATAAATTATTGATTCATGGCTCTGTTAGGGTTCTATCATCAAACCCCCTGTGCGCACTGCCCTAAGTCCTTGTTGTGGCCCTGGAGGTTGAGAAAGGGGAGCCTCTTGACCCCTCTTATATCTCCACCATCGCCCCTGAGCAGGGCTTCAATCACTTCAAACGTCCACCCTTTGAGCTTCTAGAGGAACTGAAAAACATCCTTTGGTAAGATGAGATGTCGAAGGAGAAACCTATGGTGATTGACCCTGAATTAAACCATCCAAAAGAGGTTCACACCTAGGAATCAGGAAAATGAATTCTGCAGGCTACTGTAGCACCCAAATATACTATCATCTCTCCAAGGATAGAAGATCAGAAACAATACATGAAGGATTTCGCCCTGATAGAAAAATTTCTGGGACTATGGACATCAGAAAAATATTTAGTTAAATGGATTCAACATTGGTGGAAGCCCAAGGGTCACTACGACCTTCAACTTAGATCAAAAGGATTCTTCACTATCATCCTGCATAACCTGGAGGACAAACTGAATCTTTGAAGGAGGACCATACTTTTACAACTCAGCAGGTCTTTTCCTTTGTTTTTGAATGGAAAATTTCAGCCCAGAGAAGGAGGAAATCACACATGAATCAGTCTGGCTGTGATTGTACTTGCTACCTCAAGAGTTCTAACTGGAATAAATACTCATAGGCATCGGTAACATGATTGGCATCTATGTCAAAGATTCGTAGGTAACAAAAAAACAAAGGTACACTGCTTATGCACAAATTTGTGTTTACTTAAATATGTCCAAACCACTCCTTGGAGACATAACCTTGGACTACCAAGATGAAGAATGGTCCTAGACCTTGGATTACAAGCACATCCCTTTCCATTGCCAGAAATTCCATGAACATGGCCATCTATTCTGTGACTACCCATTAAATAACTGCAGCAAATCAAATTCTGACGATACTGACAAAATCAAGGACAAATTCACCCAGGTCATGGGACGTTGCAGGAATCTGGCCAAAATAATGCCTCCACAAGCCCCCTCTGGACCCTTAACTAGTAACTCATTCGAAGCCCTTCAAATCCCATCATAAAATCCCATCATTCCCTTTGACCCCCTAGCAAATCCCTCAGTCCCAACGCCAGTCTAGGGTTCTCCAAACCCCATCCTTCCTACCCCTGGATCCACTCAAATCCCCAACTCAGAGACCTCCCTTCCAGCAAATCTAGGGCCAGAAATTGGAGACCCTGACATAGATATGGAAGACCAGGAGCTAGTAGAAATAGATATGGTACACCTAGAAAACTCCTACCGAAAACAGCAGATCTACACCATACCTCTGGATCAGTTATGCAAAGTCCACAAAGTTTTCCTCAACTCTATAGCAAGAGGATAAGCCCATGCCAATCCAAATCTAGGAATGTAAAAAGGAAGCTTGAAAGAACAGTGAAAACCCACAAAAGAAGAGAAAAAAAGGGGCAGAAAACCAAAGCACCTACTCATTCAAGATGTGGGCAATTTCCTAGTGAACTCAAGCCAGATCCACCTGATTTCGGATAGCTTTCCTCCCCTCCAACCCTCCTTGTCCTCATGAATATTTTATCGTGGAATATAATGGGTATCAATGCATGAAGCAAGCAAGGCTTCTCCAGGAAAGTATAATGAAGGAACAACCGAACATTCTTCTCCTACAAGAAACTAAATGCGTAGGACAGGAAGCCTCTAAAATACTTACAAAATGTTGGAAACAAGATAGATAGTTGAATTCAATGAAAAAGGTGCAATGAGAGGGCTTTTCATACTCTGGAACCCTACCACGGTACTGATGGAAGGCTTCTTCACCTCCAACTAGACCATCAAATCCTCCTTCTGACTCATCATCTAGAAGAAGCAAGGATTTATCATGAATGTCTATGGCCCTGCAACCCCAGGAGACAAGGAAGCCTTCCTCCATCATTTGGAATGGATTTTTAATCATATCGACAATCATCGATGGATCCTTGGGGGAGATTTCAATATGATAATAGGCTTGGAGGAAAAGAAGGGGGGCACACATAGAATAGGAAATGACAGTGAGCGATTCCACTGAATTATTGGTCTAGTGAATCTCATTGACGTAGAAATGGACAATGGACCCTTCACCTCATCCAATAGACGCTCGGGGGCACAACATGTCTCCTGTATATTACACCACTTCTTAATCTCATAACCCTTCATGTTGGATGGCCTCTGTTGGAATTCCACTATGATCGTCACTCTAGGCTCTGACCACTGGCCGATACTCCTCTCGATAAACATCTCTGGCACCCCAGGCAGGAAACCATTTCGCTTTGAAAATTTCTGGTTGACACACCTGGACTTTCAAGCCAACATAAAACTCTAGTGGAAAGAAGCAACAATCACAACAAGCACTCCTATGAACAAATTTCAACAGAAGCTAAAAAACCTCAAGCAACAATTAAAGTCATGGAATAAATCCACTTTTGGAAACATTTTCCATGCTCAGGAAATACTCAACCAACAAATTCAAGACCTTCAACAACATATCAGAACACAAGGCCTCACTGATTCTCTAAAGGAGCAAGAATCCCTACTCAACAATCAATTGACTGAAATACGATCACAGGAAGAAATTCTTTGGAGAAATAAATCTTGTATCCAATGGCTCAAAGAGGGAGAAAGAAAAAACAATTTTTTCCACAGATCGATGCTTCAATGCCGACACACCAATCACATTGATCACCTTGTTTTGGACCAAGGCCTGTAAATCCAAAAGCACGCAGACACAGAAAGGGAATTATTTTCTTACTATAAGAAACTTCTTTCAGAACCCCCTATAGATCGCACTCAAGCTATCAAATCAATCCTCAAGCATATTCTAAAGGAGGTCACCAAAAAACAGAATGAGGTCTTAATGCGTCCTATTACCCAAGAAGAAGTTGATCAATCCCTCAAGGACACTCCACTAAGAAAAAACCCTAGGCCCTATGGATTCACTTCGGACATCTTCCATCATTGTTGGGATATCATTTTTTAAGAATTCGAGGAAATTATAGAGGATTCTAGAAAATATGCGTAGATCCTATAGGCCCTCAATGCCACTTTCATCACTCTCATTCCAAAAGAGAACAATGTCACCTCCCTAAATCACTTCCGACCCATTTCACTCTGCAATGTGATCTATAAGCTTATCACAAAGGTCATAGCCAAGCATCTTAAAACTATCCGATTGTTCATCATCTCTCTAGAACAGTCAGGGTACGTGGAAGGCAGACATATTCTTGATAGCATCATTGTGGCACATGAAGTAATCCACTCGCTTCATTCGACCAAGTCTCCTAGTATGCTTCTAAAACTGGATATTTCCAAAGATTTTGATAAACTTAGTTGGAACTACTTAAAATCAACCCTTATAGCCTTTGGTTTTGAGCCCTCTTGGGTCTCCTGGATTGTCAATCTTACCTCATCAGCCATTTTCTCCATCCTGGTCAATGGAATCCCTTCCAAACCCTTCTCTCCTTCCAGAAATATAAGACAAGGGGATCCACTTTCACCCTTTCTCTTTATCTTAATGGCAGAAGGGATGAGTCGAACCATTAAAGAAACCATCACATATCACTCCCTCTTAGGTCTCACCCCCCATGGAATCTCTCTTCCCATTTCGCACAGTTAGTTCATGGATGAAATCCTCTTAATGGGAATCCCCACAGTTCGAGAAGCTCTTTGAATTCTCTCCATGATCAACCTTTTTTGTGATGATTCAGGCATGCAAGTGTTATAACCCTAAATTGCACTATCCCTGCTTACCTGGCATCAGGCCTACTCATGCCTCTTCCTAGCCAAAGCCATGCTGAGAAATTACTCAAAAAACCACTTAAAACAAGCAACCTGCGCCCTAACTTCTCATTGGGCGCGGGCATCCACTTGCTGTTCTTATACTGCACGCGGGAATCCGCAGGCTAACCCAAAACAGCCCACGGGTACCTAACAAAGCAAAAAATCAGGAAAGTTTCCGCCGGGACACGAGGCTTTTTGTCAGTTAACTGGAACTCCGAGCCATGCATGGCCGAGAGTTTGCCAAGAACCCTAGCTCCTTCTACCTATAAAAGGAGGGTTAGGGGTACTATTCAATGGAGGAAAAATTATT
>JASDQU010014454.1:3836-75912 GCA_032191745.1 Picea mariana
TCCTCCACATATCAAGTGGAGGAGATTGGCACAGTATGAGCATGTAGAGGAATGGTGAATATTGCATGCACAAGATGCACAGAAGCTATATATACATGGTACAAAGAAGAGATGCGGTTGTTGTTAGATTTGTTGTGGTTGCTTTTGTTGAAGGTGATTCATGCATGAAGGAGGAGGGAAGTGTAGCAGATGAATTGAAAAAAAGAGGAACTGTGCAGTGAATGGACATGGTGAACAGAGAATAAAAGGTAGAAGAACAAACAGTGCAATTCAGGTGTGCGGGAAGGAAGTCAGGCAGATAGAGCAACAAAATGTAGTAGAATAGTGATGAGACTGGTAAGCTATTATTGAACACTATATCATTGTAATAGGTTTCAACATTTCATATTCATAATCCAGGGTAGTAGGGAGGTGCTAGGGACGATTATTGTCCTTAGAGGTTCAAGTGGTTTCTTGAACATAGGGAGTTGTAGCTTCCTTCTAGTCGATGCTAGAGAAACCAGGGAGTTGGTGCTTCCTTCTAGTTGGTGCTAGAGAAACCAGGAAGTTGGTGCTTCTTTCTAGTGGGTGCTAGAGAAAAACAGAGAGTTGGTGCTCTCAGCAAGTTGTAGCTGGAAAAATAGAGGTTGTATCCTCACAATGAGTTGGTGCTCATATGTATGATAATGTAAAGAATGTAAATAATACTTATCATATAAAGAAGAAGAGGTTTTTACCCTGTATGGGTTTCCTTGGGAAATATCTGTCTCTGTGTTTCTCATATACGTGACTGATATTGAATGTGCCATTGTTTATTTCCCTACATTATTGTGATCATCATTGAGTACCTTATAAATATTTTAAAAGAATCATAATTGTTTAAGCTCGGTGACCACTGATTCACCCCCCCTCTCAGTTGTCCAACATGATTCACAACCGAAAGTCTTAAAAAAAGAATAGTTTACCTTTTTACCTTTCCATGCCTCCTCTGGAATTATACCATCCAAAGAGATTGAAGTTCCTCTATTTATTAAGTAAACAATAATATTTATAGCGTCTTCCTAGAAATGTAAGGGAAAACTAGCATGCAATCTCATACTCCTTACATGCTCCATGATTGTCCCATTCATCCTTTCTGACACACCATTTTCTCGTGGTGTTCCTGGAATTGTCTTCTCTCTACGAATCCCATGGTATGAATAGTAATCATCAAACTCCTTGCTACAATATTCACCTCCATTTTCTGATCTGAGACACTTCGACCTTTTTCCTATCTCATTCTGAACCAAAGATTTCCATTTCTTAAAAGTATCAAAAACATAATATTTTTGTCGAATGCAATAAACCTAAGTTTTTCTAGTTTCCTCATCAATAAAAGTAACATAATAACGAGAAAAACTAAGAGAAGGTTGAAACCCATTCCACGTCAGGAAGAGTGACATATCTTCAAATATAAATGGGTGCTAAGAAAAAGTAAAGGTTGACACCTATGCCATTTCAACAAGGGTGAGACCTGAGAAAAGATAAAGGGGTACTAAGAAAAATAAAAGGTTGACACCCATGCCATGTCAAGAAGGGTGACATGTATGAAAATATAAAGATTAAATTTGAAGTCTTGCAACGAATTTATTTTGATTTTGTTTCAATTGGAAGTGTGGCCACGAGCTTCTTCAATTTTGTACCATTTACTTGCTATCTCATCTAATGTACTTGGGAACATATGGGGCCATACCCTTTCACCCTTGTATGCACTTATTCACCATTTACTTTTGCAATGTTGAATATGTTTTGTTGGATATTAGTTTATTTTTAATGTAGGAATATTTGCATCTTTGTATAGTTTCTTATCATGGAATCTTTCAATGAAGTATGTTGACACAATCATCCATGTTTGTAATCGGGGGGACTGTGTTTCCCTCCATCTTTCAGCCTGGCCTATGAAAGTTTCCACAAGAATTTGTGTTCTTCCTTGCTCTCCTATGGATTTTTCTACCTCTTGCACATGGGTCGAAGAGGTATGTCGTTCATTGTATCGCAAGGGTTTTCTTATATGATTGTCAATCAGAATGAGGGTAGGAGTTTTTTAGGTTATTTTTTCATAAAATTTTGGTACAACCTGAATTGAATAGAACATATTAATATGTTTCTTTGGAATAAATTCGATAGACCAACAGTATTTCACATGTGATTCATAATTCTCAATTTTCCAGTTGTATAAGGCGGATTCAGAATTAAGTTCGACCGACATGGGAGATTCTCTCAAAATTTTTACTTCTGCAGTCAGTTCTATATAATATTTTTGTTCATTATTTATTTGATATAAAAATATGGCTTCTTGATATTTGTCCCATGAATCCATCCATGATTTTCCTTCCTTTGGATCCAGGGGAATAATTATTTTCTCTCACTTCCTTTCAATTTGATTCTATCTCTTTCCAGGGAGATAGTTGCTTTGATTTGTCAACCCCATGGTTGATCGACAAGAGCTGCATATGCTGGGATTCCTTAGACAAGGTTGATCACCTCAAAGTCAATCGAAGTCAGTATTCCCATGATTTACATTTCAACATTTCTCAGTATTCTGATTGGTTCTATTAATCTCTGATCAACTAACTTAAGATAATTCATCATGGGTTTTAGGTTAGGTTGGCCCATTCATACCCATGTTTCTCGTGGTAAAATATTAACTTGCAAACCAAAATAAACTACCACCCGATTGACCATCATTCCTTTTATTTCCAAGTCAAATCATGGACCATAATATTTTCTATTATAAGAGAGGTGATTTGCATCCTTAATTGGTTTCTGACCATCTTTTTATTTTCGCAGTATGTTGAGTAGGTCTAATAGCCTACCTATTGACTGTTTTTCTTTGAGTAGTTGAAAAAATTCCTGGATGGCATCTTCATCTCGACTTCTTGGATTTTGTTGATCTTTTGTGGCATTCCTGAAGAATTTAAGAGCTTCTCTCATTATTTTCTCTTCTTTATCTAGATTTGGAAAGTTGTTAGCCTTTTTTATTTGGTAATTTTGTGGTGGAGTATGGATGTCGCACCCTATGCCATACCTTGTAACAATATGTATGTTCTTATATTTCCTAACCTCTTCTTTGGATACTGTGTGTAGTAGATTCACAATTTTTCTAGGTATAATTTTGTCGAGTACTATCGTGAAGTCTTCTAGAGAGTGATCTCCAATGTCGCATATGTTTTAGAACTTCATATCAATTCTTTCTTTTATAGGACAGTCTGCACTATCGTGATCATTTTTCTAGCAATTAGCACAATATGGTCATCCATGACCTCAACCTCAACCACCAAATCCTCATCGACCTCCTCGACTTCGACCTTGACCCAAAAATAATCATCGCTTTGACCACAATTTTTTTCTTGGTCGATGGTTTCTATGTGGTAGATTGTTTGTATGTTATTCTAATTTCTACCAATTAGGTGGCATTCTAAAGTTCAGTGATAGAAATCTTCACAGATGTGTCACCACTTCATGTTTTTTGGATTGTGTGGAAAATATTGTATATGATCATTAGTTAGGCATTCACATATGTTACAATATTTATGGGCTTGTACTCGATGGATGTCTGTTGTTTGTGTACGCTTTTTTAGGGAAGAATTATCTTTTGTGTGTCTATCTTTAGTGCATGTGGTGCACCATATTTCATTGCATTGAATGGATATATTTTTTATAGTTTTTTGCAAAGGTTCTATACTTTTCTCAAGTATTTCCATTGTTAAGGAAGTCGACGGGCTATCGTTGTCCGAATCGACTCATTTTTTATTCTATAACACGCCTTCGTAGTTGGTTATCTTGTATAGGCATAATGGAGATCTGATTCTTAGAAATAGCCCAGTTGCATACCACTAGACTAGTAGGTTATGATCGATTGTCAAATGGATTTGACTTAGGATATGTTTGAACCTCTTGTTGTATTATCTTACTGACTTGCCTAGTATTTGCTTGATTTATTTAACTTTTGAGCTGCTAAATGTGTGATGTCCTGGATTTTAAAGAATGTTAGAAAACTATTCTTTATTTATTCCTTTGAATGGGTTTTATTTTCAGTGTAGTTCATGAACCATGTTAAGGCACAGTGGCCCAGTGCAACTCCAAATTGCGCCATTTTCTTATGCTCATCTGTAATATCAGTTGCATCCCAAACATTTTCACATACAAGCCAATGGTGTTTTGTATCTTCTTCTCCTTCATAGATGGGGATATGATTGAATCCAATTTTGAATTTATTAGTGGGGACACTTGTTTTTCTTAGTGTTTGAGTTACTACTTCTTTTGATTAAGTCGTCGAATCTTCTAGTCAGTTTTTGTCTACGTCTGACAAGGGATTATACTCAAGGAATAGTTTTTTCTTCTTGAGTATAGAATATGTGTCCTCAGTTTAGGAAATTTTATATTTATATTCGACTAACTGTCATTCCAAAGGTTGCTTCGCTTCGAGACTATAGTTAATTTATTCTCTCAAAATTAGATGTGGAAGGGGGGGTCGAGTCAGTGAGGTCCTTTATTTGTATAATCATATTGTTGACTTCATTTAGTTCAAGATCGACAATCAATGCATCTAGTAGGTTTCCCAGGTCATCCATTCTATACCATAATCTTGTCGATTGGGCATTGATAGTTAGCCTTTGCTGGATAAATTATCTTATCCTTGGACTCGTTTCTGGTGTGGGAGATGTACGTAAATTTGGTCCATATTCTTCATAGTCCATAATTTACGGTTCATCGAATAGTTGATGGAATTTCAATTGTGCGTCGTTGTATCTGTTGGGTGTCACCGCAACTCCTGTTGTTGCTAGCTCTGGTTGATATTTGTCTGACTCAGACTGCTCACATGCTCTAACTGACTGAACCTCCCCTAACATATTTCTATTTTACTTTTCATTGTTCCACTAGTTACAAAGCTCTTCTCTTTTCTATTGTCTTTTATCCCATTCTATTTCCTGGATAGCGATGGATTGCTTATAGGCCTGCTTTCCTCTCGACAAAATTTACACGTGGGAAACACTACTTCTTGTTTTTATGGCATCCTAAAATATCGAACGACCCCCCATTGTTGTCCCGACTTAATCTAAGTTTGGAGTGTTGGCCATGATTATTTCTTCAAGAAGTAATCCTAGGCTTCTCTTGTATCTTTTCACTTTACATCAAGAAATGATTCCCACCTTTCATCTCTTTCTTGGAAGTTGATGTTCAGTAATGATGTGCCTATTATTGGTTGATATTCAATGATATCATCGACTCCTTTGTCGATAAGGAATTTATGAAGGAGCATTGGAACCGTGCAGAAAAATACATTATGCAATTCGATGTAGAGTTTCTCTTTTACTTTGTCGAGGGACGTCTGATCTTCAATGGCTTGTTCTGAAATATAATCTTCAATAATTATTTCAAGCCAGTCGTGCAAGTTAGTTCTTCCTCCATTTGTCAAATTTAGTCCGAACTCCTTGTTGGGTGTCAATATATGCATCATCTGATCTATTAATGTGCTGAAACAATGCTACTAGGATAACTTCAAGAAATATTGTGTGCATCTCTGAAACAAATTGTGACCTTACTTCACCTAATGAGAGGTTATTCCTTCTTGTGTAGTTTCTAATTTAGTCCTCAATT
The DNA here is from genome assembly GCA_032191745.1 of Picea mariana. Lineage (NCBI taxonomy): Eukaryota > Viridiplantae > Streptophyta > Pinopsida > Pinales > Pinaceae > Picea > Picea mariana. The sequence continues at coordinate 9,456 of JASDQU010014454.1, forward strand.
TTTCACTCCCACCACTCACACATGTCTTGTTTAGTTAGCATTTATGTATACTTATACATGCCCAAGTTCAATATTACAGGAAACAAAACCAATGCTATAGTCTAGGGAAAAGTAGGGAGTGTTACCAGTAGAACCTTACATAGCCATCATAGAGATACATGTATACACATATACCTATATAGATACATACATAAGTAATGAGAGACCAAAGAAGAGTCCTTTTATTATATGATATAAAATATAACACAATTACATATATCCTCTCACATGAAGCTATCTGAGCCTTCATGTGCTTATCTATTTATAACTCTATCAGGCATTTGTAACTACTTAAATTCCTAGGTCATTTGATTAACAAATACTTTGACCATCTTCTACTTCTAACTACGTCGGTCCATCGACAAGTTCTAAGTTGACCATCGGTTCTAGTTGATAGGGTTGACTATCCCCTACAATAATGTGTCACCCCTTTTTGTGTGGCATAGGTATTGAAGTTCTCTTTTCCTTAGAACCCCTTACTCTTAGCTAACGTGTCACCCTTGCTATGTTGGTATAAGTTCGACCACTTCATTTTCCTAGTACCCCTTTCTCCTTGTTGACATGGCACATGTGAATTTTTTTTATTTTTGCTACTACCCATTTATCTTTTTTGATGTGTCACCCTTTTTCGTGTGGCAATTTTTTTAGACTAATGCATTATTTTTCCTATGTTAAATATTTGGTTACATGGTTGTTGATGTGGCATTCTAAAGTGGCATAGGTGTTGAACTTTTATTTTCCCTAATAACCCTTTATTTTAGGTGAGGTTTCACTCTTGCTGGGTTAGCATATCATTCTAACTCTTCATTATCTTGGTATCCCTTTCTCCTTGTTGACATGGCACAAATGTCAAACTTTTATTTTTCTTAGTAGCTTTTTATCTTTGTTGACGTGTCACCCACTTTTATGTGGAAAAGGTTTTTAAATTATCTTTTCCTTAGTACCCCTTGATTTTAATTGATGTGTCACCCTTCTTAAGTTGGCATAGATTTCAACCTCTTTTTTGTATTAGTAAACATTTCTCCTTGTTGACATGTCACCAGGGTAAAAATTTTATTTTTCTTAGTACACCTTTATCTTTGTTGACGTGTCACCATTTCTTGTGTGGCATAGGTGTTGAAATTATTTGTTTCTTAGTACCCCTTTCTACTAGGTGAGGTGCCACCCTTGCTGAGTTCGCATAGATTTTGACCTCTTTGTTTTCTTGGTATTATTACACACCAAAATATCACACTTAAGTGACACACCTATTTACACCTAAGTGTCGCAAGTGTCATAAATTCCCATATGCACCTTACTAAGTGTCACATGCACTTGATCAAGTGTCGTATGCACCTTACTAAGTGTCACATGAACTTTACTAACTGTCGCAACACCTTGACACCATGAAATAACATTTGTCACAATCCCTAGTCAGTGTGGAGGATAAATATGTCATAATAAGGTCAAAATACTATGTGCACATGAATTATTCATTATTTTTCCTAAAAATGAAATTAATTTAGTGTGAGAATCCACCTCACATATAGTTTCCTAATCTCAAGGAGAAGTTGAGAGTCTCATGGATGGTTGAGATATTTTCTCAAACCAAAATCCTAATTTAATGGATCTTGAGATATATTTCCTCCTTAAAATCCTTGAGAGATATTTTCTCCCTAAAATCCTTGAGAGATATTTTCTCCCTAAAAATATTGGAGATCCCAATTTAGTGGATCTAGTGAGTGATCTTCTCAATGGTGGTTAAGCCTCTAAATCCTATAGAATGAGGTCATTCCAAGGTGAGGGAGGAAGATTTAAGGTGTCGAAACTTGATCCTTGGAGAAATAATTCATTGAAGTATCAACATTTTGATCTCAATATTTTCATGCAAGGGATGGATAAGGAGAGCTTTGGAGAAGATTGCAGTGACATCAACTTTATTTGTAAGTGCTTTATTTTGGCTTTCCATTTAATATTAACTTGGCCTATTCCTTTCATTATGATGTTTATGAAAATGTATATGCTTAAGTCAATTTGGGTATATAGAGATCTAGTTTTATCTAGCTAAATCTAGTAGAAGTAGGAAGGTTTTCTTGGCTCTTGGTTTGCATATCTCTTTGGTCACTAAAGGAATTGGAGTAGTGAAGCAAAAGGATGGAGAAGTGAGGAAAAAATTTGGGAAACATGTGTGTATTCCTCTTTCTATATATAGGTTAAAGGAAAATAGAAAACATTTGTTTACTTCTGTCTTTGGACCAAAAAGGGGGTCTTGGTCCAAAGGGGAGCTAACCTGTCAGCAAGGTAAGATTTCTCATAATAAAAAACTGGCAACTCCACTAGGGATGGACTTTGGCTAGTTTTTCCTTTGGTTCATCTTAAATCCTTGTTTATGATTAGATATTGTTTGTTTGATGCTTGATTTTGTATTATTTCATCTTCCCTCAACTTCATCAAGAAATTTACAGATTCATTGACTGAGTCTCTGCTGAGTTTAAGTTTTTTGTTGCCTTTTTCAAGCACTTTCAAGACCAACACTCCCCCATAGTGGCTACCAGGGAGCCAATGGGCTGGTTGGAACTCCTCCTTGGCCTCTTAGGAAGTACCATAATGCTCTATTTATTTGGTAACATGGGTGTCAGTCTCTCTTTTTAGGTGGATCCATGAGGTTCTTCTATGTTTTGCTCATTCTGTTCTTAAGAGGATTTTAGCCTTGAGTCTTTTGGTTTGTCTTTGACTTTGATTTGATTGAGAAATTGACATTCATCACTCATTTCATTTACTTATTTGATTTTTCAATATTCTCCTAGTTGTGAGATTGTATGGTCCCCTTGGTTTAGCAACATCCCTTGGTTCATCCTACCATTTAGTTATATGATCTTCGTCTCGCAAAGATTTCAGATTGCTTGATTGTTTAGGAGTTTTCATCAACTAGAATTTGCAAAGGTTGCTTGGAATTGAGCCCTTTTTTTCTTCATTGAAACATATCACTTTTTGAATGATTAGGACTCTTTTTTACCACAAACCAACCTTGAATATTGATTCTTTCTACTCATCTTTTAGGATTTTCAAGAGTGATTATCTTCCTCTTCCTTTACATATTTGAGTTCCTAATTGAACAAGTTGTGAAGTCTATTCTTATAATTGATTTCTTTAATTTCTCATCAGTTTTTGAGTTCACTTTGTTTGGTTTCTTTTTTTCCTCACCATTCTTTGTGTCAATCATTGATCACTTCATTTCACTTGAAATTTAAGAAGCAAGGAAGTTTGCATACCTCATTGCATACATAATAGAACAAATAATGTTTTGCACTCTTTAGGAAATTCATTTTGGTACATGTTGGGAGAAGAGATAGTTTTGCATGTGCATTTGGATTTCAGAAACATTTTCTTGGTAGTTTGGCATCATCTTGCTCCTAGAAATTGAAAATTTTCATTAACTTTGAGTACTTTCTTGTGTTAAGAATAATATAACTCTTCTCCTTCCAATACATAGAATTCACCAAAAAGAAATAATTGCATCTCATTCTTTTTCATTCTATTGGAATCGAGTCTCACACTTCATCGATTTCATCTCGATGAACCTTCTAAGTAAAAATACATTAAAATCAATCACGCACTAATAAAATCCACTAGATATTTTTTGTTTTTATCACACCAACAATAGCACATGATTAGGGTATTTGGACTATGTAAAGTGATTAAATTTTCCAAGACTACTGAAAATAATGTAGAACACTAAAGAGTGAACAAATCCAATTTTCATATAACCATAGTTGGGAACCCCCTCTAACATAGGGGATAAACACGAGGTCACATGTGGAAAAGAAGCAGATATTACCTCTCCAAAGCTTGACCAATCATAATAGACAATTCGTATATTGGGGTTTTCTCTTAAAGTGTCACTGGTTTCATTTGGTCTCGAGGCTTTGTGAATCTCAAATCTGTTCTAGGTCCTCGAGAGCTTTATCGATCCACTTGTATTTGGTCCTCTAGAAAAAATTTGGACTTTGATGTCCTTCCCATACGTTCGGTCCCAAATGTTGATTGTACCTACATAGAGGCTAACTGCAAGTTCTTAACCTTAGTGGCCTTTCCTAGGTATCTACAGAGGTTACTGTGGGTTGATTCCCATGGTACCTAGGGAAAACGTCATATAACACTTTCAGTACCCTTGGAGGGTGATCTAGAAGGGATGTTACATGGAGGTTGAGGTAACTTATTCTCATTTATTCATTGGAGGCTTGGCATCTCATCTTTGGAAGACCCTTGAACCTACGGTTTCTTAATTGATTGCTTTTATTTTTCTTAGGAGTGTGTTTCTTTGATTTTTGTAGTCAACCTTAGGATCGTTAAATTTTTCTGGTTTGAAGACCTCACACTATACAAGGTATGGATCCTGAAATTTAGGAATCTTAACACAAAGTTTCTTACAAAGGAATGATCGAAGATAAAAATTATGAGACTGGGAGTGTAGCTCCTGGAAGTGGCCAACACATAGAAGAACCGATCAAAAACTTTTTATAAATCCTTGCATATTACACAAATCCTTTTTATTACTGATCCACTTGGCCTAAACTCATTGATCCACCATCCATGAGATATATTGATGTCTATTCTTCTTACAATTTATCATTCGTTTTAGCCACTAGGTGATCTTTAGGCATGAATCAACCGAATTTTGGTTTCCTAGAAGGACTTCAGAATTTATTTTTATCCACAACTCATATAGTTGATACTATTGGTGTGAATACATCTCCCTTTGCACATGGGTCTGGTAATATTCCTTCTTCACTATTTTTGCACATGCACACACCAAGTGTTTTACTTGGTCGTCATATAGGTCAGATGGAAAAAAATTAATTCATTCACAAAACCATGGTTACAAAATATAATTATCCTCCATATTAAACCTTACATATGAGTAATCCCTACATTGAAGGTCAATCTTCAATAGGAGGACAACCTTTAGCCGGGGTGAAACCTTCAGCTAGAGGGAAATGTTTTACTAGGGGAAAACCTATGTGGTTTCAACATAAAAAAACATAGGTACAATGTTACAGGTGGATATTGGTGGCCACCCACCTTTTCCAACTCGCTCAAAACAATTTTATGGCAATTTTGGCAATTTACTACTTTTAGCAGTTTTTAACTTCCGGGGCCATTTTGAGGGCCTAAATGAAGTTTTTTTAGGATATATATTCTTGATGATAGTTGAATGCTATGAATGATCCCCAAAAATTAATATCCTCAATGATACCTTTCCAACGATCTATCATGCACCCCAAACGGAGATTGTATGCCAAAGTTATGCCCCTGAGAAGTTGATACACCAAACTACCCAAAACGAGGTCCACAAAACTGTTGGATTTTCATATTCCGGGGTTAGGGTTTTGGATTTTATTTACGATAAAAAGGCCTTTAGAGGCTCTTTGCAGCCAACACATCTCTTCTCAGAGAAAATATTCCACCATTCTAGTGAGTCTTTCACTCTGTTATTTTACAGTCTTTGTACATTTTCACTCATTAAAAGAAAATTGTGTATTATTGTATCTTTGTGTTTATGGTTTCATCTTTGATACATTTCTTTATATTATTGGATATATGACATATCTCTGTACATTTATTTATTATATATCCACTCTCATTTCATGCCAAAAATAATTTGGATCAATGGTATCAGAACAAGTTGCTCTTGATGATTTTTTTTCAGTGCATGTCCCCGACGAGGTCCGAGTATAGAAATTTGGGTCTCGATCTTGTCTCTCTTGAATACAATCACCATCACAGGTCTAAGAAACCCTCCATGGCAGAATAAAATAAAAATGACGGAGCAGACAATTCTATCAATCTATTGCTTGAGCAAGATCTCATGCGACAGAGGGATGAAATGATGGATAATTTTTCCCACATCCTTTAATGATTGCTAATAGAAACATGCACATATTCATCAAAAAAACACTTTGTAAGCACCTCTCCTTTAAAGGTACAGGTTAATTTTGATATTCCCGTATTTGAAGGTCGGATAGATGCGGATTCCCTAGATAAATGGTTAAATCTGCTAGAAGGTTATTTTTCTGTTCACCATTTTTATGATAGGGAAAAGATCACCTTCACACTCCTTAAAGCTCTCCCCCATGCAAAACATTGGTGGGAAAATTACTGGGAGAAAATTTCCACAGAAGAGTCTGGAATATATGGGGCTGATCCCAGTTGGGATTTTTTTGTGGACACGGTAAAGTAACAGTATTACCTTGTTGGAAACTATGAGGACCAGTATGTGAGATGGACCACACTATGGAAAGAAAGGGGCCAAGAAGTTATGGAGTTCACCAATACCTTCCATACCTTGCACACCAAGCTGGGTATCAAAGACTCTAAATGACATTTGGTTCTGAAATACCATGGGACTCTACATAGATACATCCAAATTAAAATGGATTTTATGAACATATGATCACTCGGTGCTTCTTATCAATATGATGTTAAAATCGAGAAAAAATTTAAGCACCAGAACAAATGGGAGTTAGGGTCTGCAAATCCACAACAACTAAAGTATGATAAAGGCAACCCTAACAAATAGTCTCTAGAAAACTAGTCCAAGTGAAAGGAAAAGAAGGGTCACAGGAAGACGAAGAAGGACACCAAAAAATGGTGTGATTTCCACTAAATCCCCTAGCACAACACCGATGAATGTCGTTAAAAATAGTCATTAGTGTCCAAAATCAAAGAGAAGGAACCAAACCCTGACTCAGAATCCGATTTAGAAAATACTGATAGAAGACAGATCATTGACGCAGACCCCACTGCTATTGTCATGACCCCAACAATTCAACTAGAAGAACCAATAGATCCTGAAGAGGGGGAGTGAATTTTTCATTCACATATGTGGGTGAAGGGGACTCCATTGCATTTTATTGTTGATAGAGGAATCCATCGGAACCTCATCTCAGCAGAGGTCATCAAACAGTTGGGATTGTTGACAACATCACACCCAAAACCATACAACATTGGGTGGATTTTCCAAGGAAAAGATTTATGTTTCATCAAACAGTGTTTATTTTCATATGACATCCAACCCTTCAAAGATGATGTATTATGTGATGTTTCCCCACTGGATGTCTATGATGTTCTCTTGGGCCAACAATATATGTGGAAGCACCATGCTATCTATGAGTCTCGACCCCATAGTGTCATTGTTACTCTATGGGGGTCATCTCTACAGGATACCAGAGGTGGTTCTGACTACTCTCCCACCTAAACAGTGCCACAAGGTATTATCTCATACTACAAAATTTATCTTCTTCACAATCTGTTCAAAAGGTGAACAAAAGGATACTGCAACCGCTACAGCCTTGGACCAAGCACCTTCTATCCAACATAAGTAGATCAAAAACACAAGAAAAAAGAACACATATTCCTTATTCACATAGACATATCATGTATCTAGACTGGTTGAAAAGGTCCAAACCTTTTAGCCACAGGTTCGTGAAAACCTTCAAAAATCTAAGCAGCGCAACTTCTTCAACAAGGAAAGCAACTCATCAAGATGCAAATTCAGCAAACTCTTTTCCCTCTTTCTTGTGCACTCAACACAATGGGGAAAATTTATCACTAATAAGGGATTATTTATATAGGTGGATATCGGTGGCCAACCACCTTTTCCAACTCGCTCAAAACAGTTTTCTGGCAATTTTGGCAATTTACTATTTTTAGCAGTTTTTAACTTCCGAGGCCATTTTGAGGGCCTAATTGAAGGTTTTTTGGGATCGATCTTCTCATTGATAGCCAAAGGCTTTGATTGATATCCCAAAATTAATATCCTCAATGATACCTTTCCAACAAGCTATTGTTCACCCCAAACGAAGATTGTATGCCAAAGTTACTCCCATGGGAAGTTGATACACCAAACTACCCAAAACGGGGTCCACAAAACTGTTGGATTTTCATCTTCTGGGGTTAGGGTTTTGGATTTTATTTACGATAAAAATTACTTTGAAGCCTCATTGTAAAATCATCTTCTCATGGATGTGAGTATCCATCACATCTCGTCTCAGAGATAAGCTGCCACCATTCTAGCGAGTATTTCACTCTATGTTTTTACAGATTTTGTACATTTCACTCATTAATAGAAAATTGTGTATTACTTTATCTCTGTGTTTATGGTTTTATATTTGATACATTTCTATTATATTATTTATATCCGATATATCTCTATACATTTATTTATTATATCTTCGCTCTCATTTCGTGCTGAAAATAATCCAGATCAGACAAGATATTCTTGCAAGTCCTTCTATCCATACTACCACTAGCCTATATCCTAGATAGGCATAACCAAGAGTTGCTAATCCTTTGTGGGTTCAACCTAATCTGGAGGGAATTCCTTAGCAAGGAACTTTTCCCTATAAATCTATAAACCCCATGATTCCAACACAACATTCCCCTCAAACACAGTATATGGTAGGTCCATTGGGCCAATCATAATACATGGGGGGACCATCAGGTCAATATTAGTATGTAGGTGGTCCATTTGTTCAATCATAGTGCATGGGTGGACAGCTATGAAAACCAACATAAATAGGTGGAAAATCAATACAACCACCTTACATGGGTGGACAACCTGGGAAATCACCATACATGGGAGGACCTTCAAGTCAACCACCATACATGGGAGGACCATCTAGTTTTTCTATCTCCCAGCAACTTGGATATGTTCCTACTGATTTTCCCATGCCACATGGTTACCACCAATATCCACACCATAATCAACAACTTTCATTCTTGGCTATGTTATATCTTCCAGATATGTCACACTTAACAAATGATCCCATACAACATGCCCCATTTTGGCCTAACATCCCTTCCAAATTACCGTCTGACATCCCAAGATTTGATGAAAAACCTGGGGAAGATCCTAACAATCATGTTTTGACTTTCCATTTATGGTGTTATTCAAACTCTTTGATGGATGACTCCATTCATCTAAAACTTTTTTAGAGAACACTTACAAGTGCAACAACCAAATGGTATATTGAGCTACCGCGTAACTCCTTTGTCGACTTTAATTCTCTTGCCATGGATTTCCTGACACATTTCCAGTTGCCTATATGGTATGATACCAGTATAGAGATTTTGACCTCACTCTATAAATCCTCTTCCACCCACATATATGATCATATTCATGAGTGAATATGAAAGAGAGGGTTGATTAAAGCTTTAATTCTGGACCAACTCCTCACAGATTGGTTTACAAAGTATCTCTTTCCACCCATTACCAGATATTTTTCTCTAGGAGATTTTGTTACCGAGTAGCGGGCTATCAATCGTGCTCAATGTTTGGACTTGGTATATTCCCAATTTGACAAACTTTACGATATGATCTCTGAGTCTCCTCTCCTGTTGAATGATCTAACAAGACTTGCTCTAGAACTAGGTTCCATTTCAAACATCAAAACTAATTCCTCCCTTGCTCATACCTATGTGTTTATTCCATTACAATCTACTTCATATCAACAACCAGGAGGTGAGAATAATAACAAGGGTAAATCCAATAAATCTTATAACCAACATGATACTAAAAATGCTCATGATACTCAACTGAATAGAAAAGATAATTTTCCTTCCATGATTTGTATGGAGGACCACTACATGAAAGATTTCCCTCATTGAGAGGAAGTCAATAACTTTCTAAAAGGTACCTCCCTACTTGTAGTATTAACTGACCCTTTCCCAATTCCTCAACAACATCTGGTTGAACAAAATCCCTCCCTTCTGCAAGGGGGAAATGCAGGTGATTCCCATGATAGGAATGCTTCCTCAAATGCCTCTTAGGTCTATATGTGTAAGGAGGCAGTTAATTTAACGACCCAATCAAATCCTTATGACAATATTATAGGTAATCATTTCAGTGGAAAGGATATCGATCAACTCTCCACATACACTCCTCCTCCATCTTCCACCCCTCTTCATATTGAGAAGCCAATTTCTGACACAGTCTTGTGCCCTCCCAAGAAGACAATTCAAAAAACAACATTTAATCCAAGTTACCGTGCTTCCAAAAACTAAAATATTGTTGAATATATGGTGCAAACACCTTGTTCTCTATTAGCCCTCCAAGTTCTATAGAAATGTCCAAGTCAATGTAGAACCCTGTTGTCAGCAATTGGAGATATGGATATAGAGGAATCAAATATGATTATGTTTAATATAGACGATTTTAATTCCAGGCTCTCCCACCACTTAACATTCCAAATTCAAATTTTGGTTGTTGGAAAGAATATCCATCGCACTATTTTGGATGAAGGAGCCTCCACCTTTGTCATGTCTTTGTTGTTCTAGAGAGCCATTGGTTCTCCCAAACTTAACCAGTCTCCTACCACCCTCAAATAATTTGATGGACGTGGTTTCCAGCCTCATGGAATCTTGCAGTCTTTTGATGTGACATTGAAGGGTAAAACGGTTTTAGTTGATATCGAAATGGTTGATGCACCCCTAGATTACAATTTGTTACTTAGTCATATTTGGTTCTATGCGATGAATGCCATCACATATTCAATGCTTCATATTTTACAATTTCCCCACATCAAGGGAAAATTATCACTATTGACCAATTTGACTATTGCACTCCATATCTCCACAATTCTGGAGAAAATAATGTCTGTTTTCTAGGTTCCAATATTGGATATGAGAGTGTAGGAGTAGTATCCTTAAAGATTCCTCTCTCATGGGGATTTTTCCTTTTCCTCCTCCTGACACCCTACAAGTTTCCACGCTAAATATGATTTCAAATCATGTGCAACAATCCCTATAATCACTTGATCCTTTGGTAGTACTTGGTCTTTACGAGCATAGTTCATTGTCTATATAAATCTCGTTAAAAAATGAAACATTTGATCCTCCATTCAATGTGAGTCCTCCTCTATATCGAATACTTGAACCTTTTTTTCCTATGCCTACTGAAAATATTCCTATTTGTATCCAAACACATAAAGGAGGAAATGATTCTTAGGGGGAAGGTCTCTAGCATCTGGACATCATGTTGTAGTGAAGCCAATAACTTCTATCATGCAAGATGGGGGGAAAATACCTCTATAGAAATTCACTTCTAGGAGTGATCCTCGGTTGGGGGTCATTCCCATCGTAACATAGTATTTTTTTCTATACCAAGCTTAGTCTTTGTTCTTTATCGTTCTCTTTAAGACACTAGAATAGGTTACCTATTGGGCCCTTCATTTTTGATAAGGAATTGCATAAGTTTTGGACTAGTATGAGTGCGCAAGATCAAGAAGAAGCTGGACAACAGAGTGAGAAAAAGAAACAAAAATCAAGTGTGAAAAGGACAGCGCAACGCCAACAAAGAAAAAGAGGTTACAATAGAATAAGAAAGCATGAAAGCAAAGAAAAAAGACACAACCTAGATTATATATAGGGATGAATATGATTGTAAAAGGGTTCGGTTGAATTGTGATTGTGTTCAGTTTGATATTTCTCTCATTGTTGATGTCTTAGTTGTTGTCTATTGTAGAGAAGTTGGGTTCTGAGTCTGTAATGTAACTTGCACACCATTTTGGGAAATAGAGCTCTGTGGCATGAGTCCAAATCCAAGAGTCTGTAACAGAGCGTTGTTGTGTGTCTCTGAGTTTGTAAATGAAGAAAGATCTAAAGATAATCTGAAGAAGGATCTAAATTTTCAAAATATGTTGTGTATTCATGTGTTATAATTATTCATTACAGTACTTCTTTATGGTTTATGAGTTCCACAAGATGTCTTTGTGTTTAAGTGCTTGTTCGCAACATAAGTAGGTTCAGTTCTTGCACACATGAGTTCAAATTTGTTTAGTAGTTAGATTTCTTGCGCAAGATCAGGATGAATCTTGAAGGTTCTATGAATCCTCCTAAGTATTTTCCTTTCCCTTCCCTATCTAATTGTCTCAGCAATGCTTTGGGTGAGACTTCTTCTCTTCGAAGGAGATGAAAATTCCAACGCTCTAGACTACTCGATGTCTTTTGTTGGTAACCTGAGAAGGACCCTGGTCCGATCAAACTTGTGCCAACAAAAAGGTTCTGTTGTTAGGGCCTATGTGAAAAGGGAACTTATAGGGAAAATTATTTTGTGGATTCACAGATCTAATATTGACCAATGGTGGGAAAGAAACTGTGACACCTTCATATGGAATTAAGCAGAGATGAGGGGAAAATCGGTGGAAGATACTCATGAGGAAATATTTTACTCAGAAAGATCGAGTGACCAATACAAGATATTCTGGGTTAAGTTCTCGGAAGAAATTTTCCATTGGATAAATAGGCTCCAAGAAGCTTTAGAGTTCCAAGAATGAGTCAAGAGAACTTGTACTTGGGACACAGAAAATACTGCAGCACTTCATTGGTTGAATCCTCCAGTCACACGAGCAATTGATTTATGGGTCAATACCACATTAGAAGGATACATTATTGAGTTTGCAGCTAAGAACCACCAATATTTTTCGCGAGCATGGGCGAATTTCAAGAAAGACGCAAGGGGAAGACTGTTGAGAGAAATCCCCCTGTGGATTAATTTTTTCTTGATGGAAGAGGGGATGTTGTCTATGACCTCAACTGAGATGGCAGTGTAAACACCCTCACTTGGGGTAGGGAGAGGATGGGGTAGAGTCATGGCCTGAGAGAGGAGAAGGGTTATTAATGGACTCAAGAGATGAGAGAGCCTTGAAAATATCCGCCATAGTTGAGAAGTGATGGTGCCAAAAGATCAATAAAGCAACAAGACAGTCCGATAAGTTGCAAAAAGAAGTTGGACCAGGAGAAGTAGAGGAAAGACAGATGAAAGAGTTATAGAAGATGAGGAGATAGGAAAGATGGGCCAGTCAAATATTAAGTGAGAGATAAGCGCAGACAGAAAGAAGTCCCCAGGAGGTTGGAAAAAAAGGAGAAGGTGTATACATAAGAGAGGAGGAAGCCGACATGAATCTTGAAGATTAAAGAGAAGATTCATCCCTGATGCCAGGAAAGATCGGGAATACGGCTGAAGAGACTTCTCCAGTGGAAGAAAATGAGACCCCACATATGTTATAAGTCTAATTTGCACCCAGCCTGCATATCTAGCCTCAGGCCCTACTATTTGCCAATTTCTTGAGCTAACCTCTTCTAACAATCCCTCTTTTTGAGCCATACACACCCTGGCCTTCTATAGCCCACGTGTGAAATCATGCATATGCATGTAGGCCTTCTCCAGCCCGCATATACTGGTAAAAGCATGAAAAATGGAAAGTTGCAGACTGGAAACAGAGTTTCAAGAAATTGCTAAAACCGTTTGACCGCCTATGGCTAGTCATTCAACCAGATAACTACCTATAAAATAAGGGGTAGGGGTCCCATTTAAGAGGAGAGGAATAAGAGCATAGAAACTCTGCCCAAATTTATCCCCCCTTTTTCCCCAATTTCCTACAATTGTATTGTGAGGTTGAGTAATTGGTGTGCTTTGAAGAGGATCCCAAGACCAGGTTCGAGGAGTGGTGTCGACCACATATTGTAAGTTTACTCTTGTGAATATTAATACAAAAAGGAATACTTTTTTCATCCCACCATATTATGTGTTCAAATTGTGTATTTATTTTATGATATTTTCACATCTAACCCAACAATTAGTATATGAAATGCATGTTTTCAGTTCCCTGTTAGTCTATTTGTGAATGTAGGTCATCTTTGGGAGGAGGCTTGTAGTCAAGGAGAGAGTGAAAGTGAAGGGATAGACATCAAAAGAAGGATTTAAGGTAGAGTTACCTAATCTTGTTTGCACCTTTGTATTGCATGAATGCGGGGTTTTGTGTTGGGAGAATAGGAAAAAGTAGAGACCTTTAAATGGTCATTTTCTGCATGCATGATTAGATCCCTTAAATGCTAAGTCCGTAAGAGAGATTTCCCACTCACATTCAGAATTGACGACTCCATTGGGGAGTCTCTAGGGTTCTTTGGGGATTTTTTATTGGGTATTTTGAAATTGGTTTTACTGCCTTTTTTGAGTTTCTACAAGAAGTCTGAGTGTTCAGGGGTTCTGGTTCTCAATACCAGTCTTCCCTGCTCTGCTTACCTGACTATTTATTTTCCTTTTTTGAGAGTCTTAAGAGGCATACACGCCCTGTAGTAGGATAACACACGTATGCACACACCCTGCCTTTGGTCAACCTACGTATGTATGCCTGCTGATGAGCTACTAGCTGCATGTCTAAGAACCCAGGAAACCCTTCTTAGGAAGAGGTAGTCATCCTCTCCTTTGTAGAAGTGATCCTTCGTAGGGATATTCTGGGTCCTTCTAGGTCTCTGATTGATCAGTCCATAGTCAGGTAAAAAACTCAGGATTAGCTTTGTTTCGCTATATTTTTCTTACCTCTTTGCATGAAAGTAAGTTTTTTTTTACCTTTAAGGGGTGATGGAGTTCAATGCCATTATCCTCTGCTGAAGATTAGCTGCTTATTTTCTTCTTTTTCTTTTAAGGTTTTCAGAGGAAAACGTGGCCTACAGTGGGCCTGCCCGCATGCACATGCACCCTGCCCCTCTACAGCCCGCGTATGCATGCTAGTTGTTGAAGAGAAAGTCGTGTACCTGTCCAGAAAGTTTTTTAGAGGCATTCATCCTCCTCCCTGTCAAGTTTTTACTTCCTAGGGTCTTTCTTGTCTGAATGTGATCTTTGTCATAGCAGCTTAGCCTAGGTTTGGACTCCATTATGGCTTGCTTTTTCATTCAAAGTCTTCTTCTGTTTCTTTGTTAGGTTATTTGATGAGATAGTGAGTCAGTCTGATCTTCCTTCTCGGTTGTCAATATCCCCCACAGTCAGTGGCTGGCCAAAAAAATTTCTTGGCCTTGTCTTGTCTAGGATTTTTTACCATTTTTTGCCTCGGAAAAGGAGAAAGCTTCCAGCTTTAGTTTTTCTTGTTTTTTGAGGCACAGTAAAAAAAAAGTAGATTCTTTATTTGTTTGTTTAAGTAGTGAAGTGTTTGCACAGATTATTAGGAAAAAGTTCATTTTGATAAGTTCTTGGCTGATTGACTTACGACAATAATTAACTCTAAGTCGAGTGAAAGCTTGTTTTCAGTTTCTTGTCAAAAGATCTTAGAAAGAAATTTTGAAAAATTAGTTAAAGTAAATTCTTTTTGAAGAAGTAGTTTTGTTTTAAGCACTTTGCATGTTCTTCTTTTCGTCACTATAAAACATCACTGGTTTCATTATCATATCCTATGACTTTAAAAACAACCACTAAAATAAATTTTTAAATAAAATCTATTAGAATTTATGTTTTATAGGGTACACCAACAAGTCTAGGACTAGATCCTTGATTTAGGTTGGAGAGGAAACTCTTCAAGGCTACCAAACAAAAACATAAAAGTCTGAGCTAGGGAGTGTTCAAATTCTAGTTACCATGAAATTTCTCCAAGACCCCCCTCTATCACAGGGGATAAAAATGAGGTCGTGTGCGGAAAGGTAGCAGAGATAACCCCTCCAAAACCGGACCAAGCATAGTGGGGAATGCATATAGAGGGCTTGTCCCAGGATTCTGTCGTTAGCACTTGACATGGAGCTTCATGGGTCTCGAATCCGTTCGAGGTCCTTAGTTTTCTTCCAGAACACTTTCTCTCGATACCCTGGATAGGTTTCGGGCTTGATACCTTTTTCATTGCGGTCCACCCGAATGTCAACTGTACTCGCCTGGTAATTGTTCGCGAGCTAGCAACCTAGTTGCCTATCATTCTAGTGAGTTACACAGGTGACTACGGGGGTATATTGTGGTACCTAGGACAGAAATTGGGCCACACTTTGCAGAGTATACCCAGAGGGTGATTTTGTATTCGAGTTGCACTTGCACTAGTAAGTTGCTCTAGTGTTGGTTGTTGTAATTGTTCTTCCAACTAGCTAGTGACTGCCTGTTTTATCTCATAGGATTTTTTTGACAAAGTGTGTTTGTTTCTAAATCGGTTAGAAAGGCCTTATCATGTCTCTAATCTTCTCACACAGTGGAGGATCAGTAGCTCCACCGGTCGAGAAGGCTTCTTGGACTACCACCATTCAATCTGTAGCCAACCCCACCGCCACTAAGGCCGAAGCTAGACCAACAAGGGTCATTTGAAGAAACTAGGACACGGGTAACTATGTCCAACCCACCTTTGAGAGAAGAACATCTCATCCTAAAGGAACCAACCACCACTGACCTTGGAGTACAAGCTCTTGGTCCTAACAACCCTCCGATTACTGATCTTTCGGTGTCCGTTGTCATACAAGTCTATTCTTATGAGCGTCTGGAAGGATCCCAAGAAGAGATGGAACCAAATCCTATAACTTCTTCAGGGAGTTCTCATATTCTCTCTATGGCTGTCACAGCTGGGGGTGTCCCACCTCCTAACCAATCATCGCCAATTCCGGCTACTATGGTCTTGACTGCCTCTACTTCGAGAAATGGTCCACTCCCATCTTTGGTGGCAATCACTACTCCATTTTCTCAGTTTTTGACAGGCCCTCCGTTCACATACGAAATGCCTGGCTTCGATCCAAATTCTTTCCTTTTTCACTCCACTCAACCAACTCTAAGTCTAGGGGCAAGGAGTTCAAACACTCCTCTGCAAGGAACTATGGGGGGAATTCTAGCTCCTTATAATGCTTTCCCTTATGGAGGGGGTCACATACCTCCTTCTTTCCCTTCACTCGACGATACTCACCTGCAATCCACCAGGCCAAGCACGAACTATGGTTTGTATGGAGTGAGTAGTCAAGCACTGCCTTATAATAATCAATCGGTAGGTTCGACAATGTTCTCTTTGTTCGGTGCATTTGCTAACAATGCTTTCTCATCCGCTGCTTTCCCCACTGGGGGAAACCCCGATTATGGACAACTGAATCCGATGTAGGGTACTATTACTGCATAGGGGGAAAACCCCGGAATCCCTTCCCCCCAAGGACCATGAAATCCTTGGCAAGGATCATCTTCCTCATCATGGATGCCGACAGGGGGCAACCCTTTCCGAAGTCATTAGAACCCCAAACAAGGTTCAACACCTATGCTTGTGGGGTCGACATGGGGCATCCACTCTCAAAATATTTGGACTGCAATGCAAGCCCAACCTCCTTTGTCCTTCTATGGAAGTCAGCTGACAATGCCTCAACAAGCACAGAATCCATACATTGGTCCTGGACAAGGTTTTTACCAGAATCCTGGCCAGCAATGAAACTTTTCCTGGCCACCTGGTGCCAGTCAAAATCCAGGCCCCTTTTTCCACGATCATAATCAACAGCCCAAACTACCATTCTTGGCAACTTTTCATTTTCTTGACTTAACAAGGCTATTGAATGACCCCATCTATCATGATCCACGTTGGCCTCCTATGCCAACCAAGTTGCTTTCAGACATTCCCAAGTTCGAAGCCAAACCTAACGAAGATCCAAGCGATCATGTGACTACTTTTCATATTTGGTGCTCATCTAACTCATTGAAAGATGACTTCATCCATTTGTTCTTGTTTCAACGCACTCTCATAGGGAGTGCTATGAAATGGTACATTGAGCTCAACCGCACAAGATACTCTTCCTTTGGTGAATTGGCAATGGCTTTTTTAATTCATTTCCAATTACCTATGAGATACGATGTCGGCACCGAATTGTTGGCCAACTTTGAGTAGATCAAGGTGGTCCATATCTCCGATCACATCCAATAATGGAGACACTGGAAGAGTTTGATAAAAGTACCAGTCCCACCAGAATTTTTGCTAGAGTGGTTCCTTAAGTCTTTGGTACCCTAGTTATCCAAAGATGTAGTGACGTCAGGAGTCTTTTCTGAAGAAGACACAATAATGAGAGCTCAATAGCTTGAGTTGATTTATTCACAATCTGGCCTACTTTATGAAATCTTTCCAGATGCACCTAGGTCAATTCTTGACAAAACCAGACATAGAGTTGGACCACATGCCGATGGTATTGTTAGTTCAACACAAACTAAGACTGTTGATCCACTATCAAAATAATTGCAACAATTGTCGATAGAACAGACAATAGCCAGCTAGACCACAGGTCCAACTACTCCCCCTACCCAAATTTCAGATGTACACAGCGTATAATCGACAAAACCGAAGGCCAACCAGTAGCCCAAAGGGAAGAAGAAACAATGAAAGAATGGTAAGGGGGATAAGAAACCTACCAATAATGTTGGAGGGGGAAACAATGAAAATAAAAAGTCAAAGTATCCATGTAATCTATGCATGGAAGACCACCCAACTTATCAATGCCCTCGGCTCGCGGAGGCCCAAAAGTTATTGGCACAACAATAGCTTTTTGTGTTAACAAATCCATTACAACATGGGAAAAATTTAACTCAAGCCTCGGTGATCTCAGAAGGGGGCAGTCAAGGAACTCCTCCATCTTCGATTAATCCTTCGTTCGTTAATGTGTATATGATGAAAGATGATGCATACATATTAACCAGAGCACATGATTACGGAATGCCTAGCTCCTCTGAGAAGAGTAAAGAAGCTGAGATTCCCCCTCTTCCTCTATAGATTGAGAAGAATTTGGGAGAAACAATGAAACACATCCTAAAAGGTGCATTCAAGAAAGCTTCTCACAACCTAAATGCAAGGGCTGCCTAGAGCTACTCTGTGGTGGAGGCTTTGTCACAAACCCCTTGTGCGATGTCTATTTTGGAAGTCCTCTAGAGTTGCCCTTCCCAGAGAAAGGCTCTGTTAGCTGCTTTAGGATTTACTGAGACTTGTCATCTGGGCACGATCACGCTTGATACGATCGACTTAAAAACTCGTCTCCCTTACCACGTTGCATTTCAAATAGTAGTGGCTTATACCACGAAAAATGTTACATGGAACATTTTTCGCACAGCGGTTGATGAGGGTGCCTCAACATGCGTAATGTCTTTGGCCTGTTGGAAGGCCATAGGCCAACCTGTTTTGTCTCCATCACCAACTCTACTTACCACTTTTGATGATCGTTCTTTCTGACCACATGGCATCATTCCCTCTTTCCCTGTGCAGTTAGGGGGGAAAACCATGTGCATCGAAGTTGAAGTAGTCGATGCTCAGCTCGAATATAATCTTCTGTTAGGAAGGAGTTGGACTTATTCTATGCAAGCAGTGATTTATACTATTTTCTGGGTCTTGTTGTTTCCACAGGAGGACCGAATAGTGACCATTGATCAGTTGTATTTCTCCTGTTCTGACCCTTCATCGGGGGCATCCATGGTCCCAATGATCGAAAACCCTCAACCTGACATCGTCAACATAGGGGTTGGTTTGTGACCACCTTTGATGGGTACTTTCGATTACCCGCCCCCTCCGGACGACATTAATTTCGTGTCAAACTAGCCTAAGGTTGAGATTTTTCAAGTCTCGTCATTTCATACGACTTACTTTTATGATCTGTGGACTCTTCCTTCCCCATCAAGCATGATGGAAGGGACAGGGAACCATGGCATGGCCATACCCTTGTCTGCGACATAAATTGCGTACTCTATAGTCCAACAAACTTTCGCCAACCCTAATCTGACTCCCGTACAAGAGTTAGATCCGATTTCAGAGCCTACTTGGGCTCGAAGTTCCCTTGCCGATACCGAATCTTTAGAATTAGTCCTGCCCTCCAATGAAGCAATCATAGAGGCAATGACCAGTCTGAACAAACCCTGGGATGATCTCCATCACAGATCTTACTTCCTCCCAGACTTGAGAAGAATTGAAGCAGGAGAATTCACTTTGACTATGACTGGAGATAGGTATTGTCCTATCAATCCCTTGGCTACGCACATAATCTATGTTGAGGGTAATATGGCAGCCATTGATGACACGATACCTATTGATATCTACAGAACCCCTGGCATCACGGAGAATGTCCTCGTCGGAGCTAATTTCTCCCCCGAAGAGATTCGAATCTACATGGATTTATTTAAAGAATTTGGTGACGTTTTTTCTTGGTCTTATGACAAAATGCCATTCATCGATCCAATAATTGTTGAACATGAAATCACAACTTATCCTAACGCTAAGCCGGCCCGACAGAATCTTCATCCAATTAATCCTAGGAAAGCAGCATCTATGAAAGCTGAACTAGATAAATTGCTTAAGGAAGGTTTATCTACCCCTTTCACTTGACTCAATGGGTGTCAAACCCTGTTCCAGTCGATAAGAAACAAGGTACGATTCACATTTGTAAGGGATTCCATGATTTGAATAAGGCTTGTCCAAAGGATAATTTCCCCACACCATTTATTGACCAAATAGTCGATGAATGCACAGGATGCGAGGCCTTTTATTTCATGGATGGTTTTTTGGGCTACAATCAGATACAGATCAAACCCAAAGGCCAACACAAAACATCTTTCATTTGTCTGTGGGGTACATTTGCTTATTGTAAAATTCCTTTTGGTCTGAAAAATGCTGGAGCTACCTTTCAGCGGGCCATGTCGTTCACTTTCCATGATCTCAAACATATAGTTGAGGCTTACCTTGATGACTTAGCATCACAATCTCATAAGAGAGCTGATCATCCTATGCACATCAGACTCATGTTTGAGCAATGTCGCTACTACCGGATTTGCTTGAATCCAAACAAGTGCAGTTTCTGCGTTACGTCAGGTCATCTTCTAGGTTTCATAGTTTTGACAATGGGGATCATGGTCGATCCTCTCAAGGTTGAGGCAATAGTGCAGTTGCCTCCCCCGCGCATGATCCTTCAACTTCAGAGTTTGTATAGAAACATGAACTTATTACGGTGTTTCATTGCAAACTATGCCAAGAACACAAAGGGATTTATGTGTTTTATCAAGAAGGATGTCCCTTTTCATTGGGACTAAGCTTCTCAATGCTCGTTTGATGCTTTGAAATGCACCCTCATGTCTACCCCTCTGCTTTGGCCACCCAATTATAATAAAGACTTCTTATTGTACTTGGTTGTAGCAGAGTCAACCATTGGTATGGTCTTGGTTCAGAAGGATGTGCTTTCCAAGTACGTGATCTATTATCTGAGCCGAGGCCTGGTTGGACCGGAACTTAATTATTCCCACATTGAAAAATTTGTGCTGGCCGCAGTTCATGCTATCCAACAGTTCTGTCATTATATCTTGTTTCGCAATACCATTGTCATTTCCATTTTTAATCCATTTCAATACGTGTTGACATGATGACTAATTGGCGGAAAGATCAGTAGATGGATAGTTGTCCTCCAAGAATTTGACTTAGATTTTGTTTCGGAAAAATCCAAAAAGGCAATGGTCTTTGTGGAACTCATATTGGAATTTTCGGTCGAGTCAGGTGATGTTATGCCTAAAAAGTCACCTATTAAAGGAGACATGTTTTTGATCGCATCTTTGGACCTCTAGTATGGAGATATACTTTATATCTCCAGACTTTGAAGTGCCTCGCCTCTTCTTCTCACGATGAGCATCACCGTATATGCCATCAGGACAAGAACTATCTTATACTCGAAGACACATTGTACCATCGAGGCATAGATTTCATCCTTTGTCAATTTCTCACTCATGAAGAAGCATAAATTGTCCTTAACGATTACCACACTGAAGCATGTGGCAGCCATATGTCTGGGTTGGAAACAACCCAAAAAATCTTACGCGCTGATTACTTTTGGTCGACATTAATCAAATATTGTGTTGAATCGGTCAAGAAGTGCCACCCATGTCAAATCATCTTTTGAAAGATGAGGGTACACCCTGCTTCTATGTTTCCCATCATTACCATTGGTCCTTTCACCAAGTGGGGGATTGATTACACTACATGCAACCCCCCTTCAACAAGGTGGCACCATTATATCATCATAGTGGTAGACTACTTTACAAAGTGGGTTGATGCTATGCCAATGTTCAAGGATGATGGAGAGACAACAACTCTCTTTTTGTTCAACCATATTATAGCAAGGTTTGACATCCTGAGAGAGATTGTCACTGACCATGGAAGTCACTTCCAGAATAAAATGATGACTGAGTTAACATCAAATCTTGGGTTGAGGCAAGAACATTCGTCACCTTACTACCTTCAAGTGAACGGTCAAGTGGAAGCTGTGAATAAGTCCCTCAAGACTATTTTACAGTGAACGATCAATTTGACCAAATAAAATTGGCATTTGATGTTGTACTCTATGTTATGGGCCCACCGAACATCTGTCAAGACTGCAACCGATTTCTCACCTTTTCACCTTGTTTATGGTCTAGAAGCCATTTTACCCATAGAATGTCAAATCCCCTCTTTAAAATTTGCAGTAAAGTTATTTCTAGACACTTCAACGCTTGAAGAGTAGTTATTACATATTCAACAGCTCGATGAGAAGCGTCGAGATGCAGCCTTGGCCAATGAGGCTCACAAACAAAAATTTAAGTGTCAGTATGATCGGTCCATTCGCCCTCGGATTTTCTCTGAAGGCAACCTTGTCCTAGTCTATGACCAAGATAAGGTTCCCTTAGGTGCAGGCAAGTTCAAACCCATGTGGTTCAGACTATTCATTGTTAAAGAGGTTCTTAAAAAAGGTGCTTATCATCTGGTTGACTTTGAGGGAAACGCTTTGTTTGAGCCTAGAAATGGGTTCTACCTCAAGAAGTATTACTCATAGGTGGGTCGCCTTTAGTGACTTATTGTAACATATGTATATTCTTTGTACATTTGTTTTTCTTACCTTTTGTCTTTTGCGTTTATGCAAGTGTCGTAGTTGATGACATTCTTTTCACTGTGGCAGATATCAAGTTAATCAGAGGTTTTTGTGGGGTTCGCAGATGGTGCTAGTAGACACACTCAGAGGTTTGCTTCCGTAGCTTGGGTGATTTTTACACCTCAAGGCCAGTTGCTATCCTCAGGAGGTATCTATTTAGGTAATTCTACAAATAACGTTTCCAAATACAATGCATTCATAGAGTTGCTTCATGACGCTTTTCTGCATCGTATCTCTTTCCTCTGGGTCTACTTAGACACTCAACTGGTTCTGTCTCAATTAAATGGTGTTTACCATGTTTACAACCCTACCCTACACTAACGGTTCCTTAGGGTACGTCTCTTAGAATGAAGTTTTGATTACATTACTTACATTCATGTTCCTAGGATATTAAATCACATCACTGATACTCTAGCTAATCATATATTATATTGGCATTTTGCACACATGTAAAGATAAAAAAACACACATGCACATGTAAATACATTTGTAGCATAATCCACAAAGCATTAAAATAAAACACACACACACACACACACACACATATATATATATATATGTCAAAAAATGTATCAGAGTACAGTGTGGGCACAAATGCCTCAAAAATATACATAGTAGGAGTCACAGAGCTTATGCCCTAAAAAATGTACAAAAGTGCTCACGGCGCATAAACAATACAACCTAGCTAAGGGCGGGTCCTGTTGGCCCGGTTGTAGTGTACAACGACGTTTTCCAAATGCCAAAAAAGTTGGACCCAAGTCTGTGGCATCCCAACTACATGAGGCTGCATAGAGGGTGGCATATCCTCAATCTTTTCCATAGGCACAACATGAGTAAGAGTGGTAAGGTTCTTCTCTACTCACCTCAAAAATCTCTCGAACTCCCTAGGTTGAGGGCCCCCTGCTGCTCCTACCAGTCTAGTGGCTCCGACTACTCCCGCCTCTGGATGAGTACGTCATCTATTCCTTGAAAAATCAGTCGGACGCAATGGTCCCACATTTGCACATAATAAACAAATCATTTTCAGATACTCTAGTACACATAAAATAAAATGATATATATAAAAGAAAATAAAAATAAAAAACTTACCCAACTCTCCTCGCACTACTTCGGGAGGAACAACCATATCCAGGTCTCTGGAAAATTCAATGCCAACATATGGATATTCCTCTATCGCTAGAATCCGGTGAGACCACCAGTCAAAGAACTTCTCATCAAAGGCCTCCATGGTCCTTCTGCCACCCTATTGCGGCAACAGTGTCGCCCGTATACATACGGCTGGGAATGTGGTTGTGTGCCCTCGTACTTTCTCTCGTGGGATAATACTGGGCACCCTCTTGAAGAAGAATGCACAAAGTATGGTCCCAAACTAGAAATTTTTGTGCCTCTACATGCGACACTCAGTCAATTGCCTTTTCATGCAGTCAAGTAATGTTGTTCTCCAATCAAACACATGTGCATTCAAGCACTGCACTGCACAATGCATGTGTGCCTGGGACGCTTGGTGAAGTGTAGTGGATCCAATGATCTTCCCAATCAGCAGTACTATCACTTTCAGTGATAGGTTAGATATCTTGTCGATTGGCACCTGTGTGCCCACTTTGTCAGTCCCTGCCTCACAATGGAGCCCAATAAGCTCTGCTATGTTATGAGGCCCTCAAGGAAATGTGTGGAAGTTGACTGGTTCCCCTCTCCTTGAGAGACTATTCAAGAAGTATATATTCTTTGTCATCAGAGTCAACGACTGACCTTCAAGCATGAAGGCCTATACATCCGGGTGCCAATAATCTATCAAGGCATTCAATAGCCTCGCTTGTGCCCGCATGAATAGAAACTAGTATAATTTTAGTAGCCCACATTGAGCCAATGAAACAGTCACAGCAGGGTCCTCATCGACCAAAATTTCATTGTCTTCATTCTTTCCCTTCAGTGAACATACATCCTGCAAGTTCCAGTTCAGGAGGAGAATTAGATCTTGCTTTTTAATTTTTTCACAAAATTAAGGGCTTACGCAGGTTGTAGTGGTGACAGTCACGGATGCATGTATGTATTAATTCTTCTACATGCGTGCATATGCGTGCTGTCCCAAGACAACACGTTTATTCCTAGGGCCGACCCTTTTAAAAGGTTGATGCCCCCCCAAAAAATGAAATAAAATGCATAAATTAAAAATTGAAATGCAAGAGGAGTGAATTTGTACTTACTTGGTCCAATCAGATGTTTGTTTCATCCACTGAAGCTTTGAGAATAAAAACTTTTATCAAAGGGATGTTTTTGGCTCCAGAGTCAATTTCCCAAATCAACAATGGTGATAATGAGTTGCCAACTTCTATTTATAGAATTTTTGGCCCCTTTTCGTCACTTTTGGACCCCCTTGTCATTTTTTCTAAACTGAAAATCATTTATTATGGTTCATGAGTTTCTTTGGAAGGTTACGATAGAGGTCACTTTGGGTATCGGGAAGCTTTTGGGAGATTTGGGTCATTTTTGAAGGTCCTTTGGTAAAAATATCATTTTTTCAACTTGAGAATTTAAGTTAGGATTCCACCTCGACTTTTTGTATCTCGTTGTCTTTATCACTTTGACATAGGATCAAACCCACCAAGTTGAAACATAGAACCATCTTTGCTTCTTTAGAAATGTCGTAATGCCATGGTAGAGCTTTCCCCTTCATGGATTCCCTAGTTAGATCTTGCTTGCATTTTCGGCATCCATGCCATTGGTAATGACTATAGACTCGAGAGTCCTTGTTAGTCTTGTCCTGATTACGAGTTTGAGCCTCATATGCATGATTATTTATCACTCTTGACCTCACCCTCAGGACTCCCAAAATTTTAAATGGGTTTTGTTTTAAGCTCTTTTTAGACCCTCTAAACATGAAAATATTGTCGAGCGATCTTCTTGTCTTTCATGCTCATTAAACTGAAATTTGAAGGCACATCTGTCCAGTGGTAGCTTACCCCTTTTTCAATCTAGATGGTCAACTGTACAAACAAAGGTATACTCTAGGAACTTCAGTTCTATAGAAGAGTATTCTCAGGTATGATTTTAACCCTTTTTTTGGGTCTGAGGGACTAAATTTATGAAAAAGGAACCCCCACAGAGTCCATATTTAAGCTATTTTCATACTCCCTAAAATTGAAAAGATCGTCGAGTGACCTCATTCTTTCACACTCATTAAATTGGTCCAAAAGAATGTTCCTGATGGAGTTCATATTTAAGCTTTTTTTAGACTCCTTAAAAATGAAAAAATTGTCGAGTGACCTTGTCTTTATCACGCTTGTTAAAATGGTTTTGAATAGACATATGGTCAGTGCTAGTTTACCCCTTTTTCTAGCCGACTAGACTATCTTCGAAAAAGGTACCCCAATGGAGTCTTCTTTTATGAGTTTTCAAACTCTTTAAACATGAAAAACCATCGAGCTTACCTTATATGGGCTCGTTAAAATTACATCGAAAGACGTTACCATTGTGTGTCTTATTAATCACATTTTCATACCTGTGTCTTTGGCCTAATGCCGATTCCATGTTGCTCTCAATTGAACCCTTTGAAGCATGCCTTATACACAAGCCCTGTAGCACTTTTCCTCTACGTCTTGACACCTTTGGCCCATGGAGGATTTTTTTCGAGTGTCCTTTTCCTGCATATGTCCCTTTTCCCTGAGCATCCTTATGTTCCGTGCACTTGGAAATAGTATGTTTGTGATGCCCGATCCTCCTTTGTAATGTAGCATTCTTTTATTCTTTTTCAAGCTTTCCAGAATTATTGAAAAAGACAAAAAAAAAAAAATTAAATATACCCCAAAAAGAGGAAGGGAAAAGTATTTTCTTTTTGTTGGCAGCATAAGGAGTCTCCCTTGGACAAAGCACATATTTTCGTTTGTTCATCAAAGATATGGGATATAGTATGACCTTAGGAAGTTGTTCTCATAGACCTGTGTTCTCCTCTGTTTGGTTATGCCTTCGAACATATGGAGAGTTGGTGTTGCCTCCTGCATCGTCAACTTATGTCAATATCATGCTGCCTGAGTCTCATCATTTTTCGTGCTACTGTCCAAGGGAATTTTTTACCAAGCTTGTGTCTACAGTTTGTCTCTTGTCCTCATGCCCAACCATCCTAAAACACCAATCAAAATCCTTGTTCAAAATCAATGAAGTTCTCTGTCTAATCATCGGGATCCTCTTGTTTATTCATGAAGAATTGTCGAAGACCTCTAGGTAGTGAATTCATACATGCATAGTACACTCTTACTCGAGTTTTGAAGATCTTGAAGTTGTTTCTCGAGCTCTGAAAGAATCATCTCTAGTTATCAGATGACACTTATCTTCTTGAAGATGGATACTATACATGTATATATTTTTATTTTGAGATGTAGATCCGATGTGTATTGCTCGAGGCTACACTTTATATAGTTATATGACATGGATCTGTAGTGTATTTGATTGGCAGCCATGATTTTAGTTTTTATCCTGAGCATGGGTATGCCCACCTCGGTGAGACAAATTATTATTTTGCAGATGGTGGATCCCAAATACTGGTCCCTGGGCTCACGCACTTGGCACATTGATGAATATTGGTAAAGTATTTCATCCATCAGATGCTCTTCTAACCTCACACTTTAGGGGGCATCTGTTATAATCCTAATTTGCACCCAGCCTGCATACCTAGCCTCAAGCCCTACTATTTGCCAATTTCTTAAGCCAAGCTCTTATTAAAATCCCTCCTTTTGAGCCATATGCGCCCTAGCCTTCTACATCCCGCGTGTGAAATCATGCATACACATGCATTCCTTTTACAACCCACGTATACTGACAAAAGCATGAAAAATGGAAAGTTGCAGACGAGAAACAGAGTTTCTAGAAATTGCTAAAACCGTTTGACTGCCTATGGCCAGTCATTCAACTGGATAACTACCTATAAAATAAGGGGTAGGGATCCTATTTAAGAGGAGAAGAAGAATAGCATAAAAACTCTGCCCAAAATTATCCCCCCTTTTTCCCCAATTTCCTGCAATTGTAATGTGAGGTTGAGTAATTGGTGCGTTGTGAAGAGGAGCCCAGGACCAGGTTCGAGGAGTGGTGCCAACCACATATTGTAAGTTTACTCTTGTGAATATTAATACAAAAAGGAATACTTTTTTCATCCCACCATATTATGTGTTCAAATTGTGTATTTATTTTATGATATTGTCACATCTAACCCATCAATTGGTATATGAAATGCATGTTTGCAGCTCCCTGTCTGTCTATGGGTGAATGTAGGTTAGCTTTGGGAGGAGGCTTGTAGTCAAGGAGTGAGTGAAAGCAAAGGGATTGACATCAAATGAAGGATTTAAGGTAGAGTTACTTAATCTTGTTTGCACCTTTGTATTGCATGAATGCGGGGTTTTTTGTTGGGAGAATAGGAAAAAGTAGAGGCCTTTAAATGGTCATTTTCTGCATGCATGATTACAGCCCTTAAATGCTAAGTCAGTAAGTGGGATTTCCCACTCACATTCACCAGATCAAATAAAAATACCCCGAAGACAGTGGCGCCAGCCCCAAATCCAGTGGCACCAGCCCCAAATCGCCCATACCCCAAGTGTCTTATATACAAGTGGTAAGTTCGATACTACCTTCTCATGCTAGTTATGTTCTAGTACAATAAGTTAGTCGATCACAACCAGGAAGTGCGAGTACAGGGAGGATATTGGGATCCTCTGGTATATCGCAAGAAGGTCTGTTAGGTTTCATTTTGATAAGAGAACCAAGATCAACAATGGTTGGTCATGTGAGAGGTTCGATTTTCTGGTACCCAGAATTATGGGGTAAGGGAGATGAAAATGTTGAGCAGCATTGGTTCTTGTGCGAAGCCATATGGAGATCTAGAGGAACTCCAGATGCGAATAAGTTGGTTGAGTTCCATACTACCTTGAGAGGTCACGATCTCAATTGGTACATGAAGATAATTGAGTCAGGAGTGCCAGGAATGCAAGGTCAAGTGTTCACACTTGGCAAGGTACGAACAAGTTTCATAGAAGAGTTTAAACTACCTTAGTCAAAACAACAGGCTTTGTATGAGTTGCATGAGATCCAACAAAGGGAAGATGAATCATCCTGGGAATATATCTAGAAGTTTAAATATTCTATAGGGAGGTTAGAACATCCAATACATGAGGAACATCAAAGGGAATGGTACATTCAAGGATTGCTAACTCTGACTCAAATTCTGCTAATGCAACAACAACTAGCCACTTTGACAGATGCCTTGGAACAATCGATGAAGATTGAAGCCATGGTGGGATACACTGGGATCCTGAGAGTGACCAGACCCCCAATAGATGTGAATTTGGCACAACTACAAGGGAAAATATCTGCGCTTACAAAAAATATTCATGAACTAAGGATACCTAGACCAAGATGACCGCAGGTCTGGTGCACTAGATGTTATATAGAAGGACATATGGTGAACTAATGTCCATGAATGAGGGGAGAGGAACTTCCTCAAAATTCAATGGGACCCTCACTAGGACCCACGAGAGGAGATGCAGAATTATCTATGAACTTACCATTTCATAACCCCACTCCATATCATGCTTTTCCAGGAAACCAAGCAGCACTAGTAGTTGAGTATTGTGATTTCTGTTGAATCCATGGGAGGGGGCCAAGACAGTGCCCCATTATGTAGAAATATTAAACTGGTATAGTTACCTACTTGAGGAACTACTGGTGTCTTGCAAGGAATCCCAGGAGAAGGGAGGAACCTTCACCTATGGATATTTTTTGATGGCATTAACGATGATAAAGTAGAAGACACCCATGAGAAGACCTCCATCACTAGCATACAAGGGGCACCTTATGAAGATGTTAGAGCCCTAGTAGTCCAGGACAAATTCAAATAATATATCTTTCAACACCCCAACGTTATCTAAGTGGTATAATTGGCTTATAGATGCAACGGAGAGGCTACACATTCCACAAAATCTATTCAACTGCAACATAAGAAACATTTATTTTGGTATGAACCGTAATCATACATTCAAATGGATGAGGCATGCTAAGAGGGAGGATTTCCACTTGAGGATGTTGTCGTTATACCTATACGAGGAGGCCTTTGACAAAGAGGTAATGTCATGGTCGGGAGTTAAATGTAACCTGCGCAAATTGGGGATGCACTATATTTTTCCTATCGATCTACTAAGGAAAAAAGGAAAAGAAGTAAGGGTAGGGCTAAGATTAGGCTCAAAGCCACAAAAGAAAGAATCTCTGGCACAGTCAGACTCTGAGGAGGAGGAGGAGATGAATCCATTGGAATGCAAGAAAAGAACATTGTTGATCTTCTTGCACCTACAAGAAAAATCCATGTTGACAGGTGAGGATGTCAACAATATTCTTAGTGTTGTGTTCATTACTGAACCAGTAGCGAAGAAGTTCAGAATTGGGGTCTCTCCAAGTAAAGTTTTGAACCCCCAACCCCTTTCATCTGTGATCCCCTGCACTCGCTCAATAGTTAGAGAAAACCCCATCATCCATATTTAGGATGACCCTGAGCCTGACACCCTTCCATCCACAATCATCACTAAGCACCCTCCATCACCACCACAACCCTAGTCGCCAACCCTAAAAACCACCAGTCCACTCCAAACCACAGATACAGAACCACTGCAACTCGATTCCCCAGAGAAAGCAGAGAGAGAACTCTGAGAAGCAACCCAAGAATTTTCTGAGCAGAGATGAAACGTTTCTGGTCCAAACCCCGAAGTACTAGAGAAGATCCTATAATTGACTGGTGTAAACCTACACATCCAGGACCATCAGTTTGTGCCTTTTGTGCCAAAAAAGGACGCCCAAATGGTGGAGGAGACTCAATCTCAAAGTACCTAATACATCCCCTCAATGGCCAAGGTTGAGGGTGGCCAAGAAATCATGATTCAGGAAGTAGACGCAAGAAAGGGGTAGGAAATACCAGAGGTTCAGAAGGAACTAGAGTCAACATCCAGGAAGAGCATGACATCCATGTAGGAACATATGGAGCTAGTTCTCCAAAACCCTTAGCAATGCACATATTTGTTACAACTCTTCCTGGCTAGAAAAAAGGTTATGATACTTTTCCCATCATCGTTAAGGTTGAGGCTTGTACCAAGACCATCCGTAGGGGAGGAGGAAGTAGAGAATCCTTCGGAACACTCAGTGGCCAGTGGACTACTACTATAGACTTGAGCCCCTATCAACATAGAACTGTCTCCCACTAACCTTTCATAGTGGCCAGTGACACACTTGGTTGGAATGATTAGAGAATCCACTGATCAACTAGAGAAGAGGCTCCAATAGACTGAGAGGTCTTCAAATATGCAAGGGATGAAGCACTCCTTGTGTAAGAATGAAGGACACAAGAAGTGCATGAAAAGATTGAGGTTGAGCATGGACTCAAAAGAGTGTAGGAAAGGCTTGTTGAAGCCTGACTGAAGATTTGGAAGGTCACACCCCAACTTCCTGAAGCCAGCGATGCAGGA
Organism: Picea mariana; assembly: GCA_032191745.1. Taxonomy (NCBI): domain Eukaryota; kingdom Viridiplantae; phylum Streptophyta; class Pinopsida; order Pinales; family Pinaceae; genus Picea; species Picea mariana. The sequence goes on from JASDQU010014454.1 coordinate 40,655, forward strand.
GAGCCATAGCATAAGATTGAATTTATCCAAGGAGCATGGTCTCAATTCACCATTCGCACTAAGCGTATGGAAGTGTAGCTATGGAAAAATCAGCAAGAAGCAGAACAATAGCCTCAAAAGCTGCAGATGGAGAATTTAGTATTGGAAGGAAACAATGCCTGAGAATCACTACATAAGCACACAATTGAGTGCACAAATATTTTTAGGAAGTCGGTGATTGGATGGGCATCATCGCTAGATGCAACTAGATATTGGAGGATGTGCGCACTAAAATCCAAGTGCTGAAAGAAGAAATTGTGGCCACGATGGATCCATTGGAGAAAAAACAGAAGTTTGACTATATCTAACAAGTGAAAAATGAATTGAACACCTTATTCAAGGCATGATCCATAGAAAATAAGGAGTTGTGTGACTTTCATCCTATCATTCAGACATTTTATATGCAGATTCATCAAGTCGATGCAACATTAGATTCTGAATGGAACTCATTGATTGCATCCAAGTCCAAGGGATGTATTACATAGGTGACTCAATATTTCATAGCAGAGGCCTCACTCCTTGCCAAGAAGTGGTAGGATAAAGTTGGAAGTTTTCAAGCAGTGAAGAAGAGGGACTTGGCATTGGTCCCGGAGTTGGGCTCTTCATTTGAAGAGGTAAAAGAAGAGAAAGTGCAAAAATAAGAGAAAAATATATAATAAAGGGAGGACAAGGGAAAACAATAGTTTCTCCTGGAAGCTACAAAAGAGTCGAGTACTTGACTCGAGGACGAATCAAGGTTTTTTAGTTGGAGCCTATTGGGCCCTTCATTTTTTATAAGGAATTGTGCAAGTTTTGGCCTAGTAAGAGTGCATAAGATTCATAAGAAGTTGGACAACAAATTGAGAAAAAGAAACAAAAATCAAGTGCAAAAAAGGACAGTGCAATGTCAGTAAAGCAAAAGTGGTTGCAACAGAAAAAGAAAGTGTGAAAGAAAAGATAGAAGACACAACCTAGCTTATATATAGGGATGAATATGATTGTAAAAGGGTTCAGTTGAATTGGGATTGTGTTCAGTTCGATATTTCCCTCATTGTTGATGTCTTAGTTTTTTTCTATTGCAGAGCAGTCGGGTTCTAAGTCTGTAATGTAACCTTCACACCATTTTGGGAAATAGAGCTCCTCGACATGAGTCCAAAGCCAGGAGTATGTAAAAGAGCGTTCTTGTGTGTCTTTGATTTTTTAAATGAATAAATATATAAAGATAACATGAATAAGGATCTAAATTTTAAAAATATGTTGTGTCTTCCTGTGTTATACTTATGCATTACAATACTTCTTTATGGTTTATGACTTCCACATGATGTCTCCATGTTTAAATTATCGTTCACAACATAAGTAGGTTCAGTTATTGCACACATGAGTTCAGATCTATTTAGTAGTTATATGTCTTGCGCAAGATCAAGGTGAATCTTGAAGGTTCTGTGAATCCTCCTAAGTATTTTCCTTTCGCTTCCCTATCTATTTGTCTCAGCAACATTTCGGGTGAGACTTCTTCTCTTTGGAGGAGATGAAAATGCCAATGCTCTAGACTACTCGACACCTTTTGTTGGTAACCTGAGAAGGACCCTGGTTTGATCAAACTTGCATCAACATTACCAAGTATACTTTTATCTCTTTTTTGGAATCATAAAATCTATATGAAAAAGGAACTCTTTGGAGTCTCCTTTAACCTCTTTTTAGACTCCCTAAACAAGAAAATATTGTTGAGTGAACCTATTTCCTTTCACACTCGTTAAAATTTTTGAAAGGGAATATTTTGAGTGGTAGTTTACCCCCATTTTTGGCCTCCTAAGACTAACTACAAAAAAAGTATACTCTAGTCAATCATGACTAGAAGAGTTCTCCCTTGTATTGTTTACATGTTTTTCAGGATTGGGAGACTAAAGTTATGAAAAATTCACCCATGGAGTTGTCTTTAAGTTCTTTCTAGACTCTCTAAACATGAAAAACTACCTAGTTTACCTTCTTTGGGCTCGTAAAATTATGCATTGAGGGACCTATATGGGACCAAACTCTAGGACCCATATGGGATCGAACCCCTCATTCTTCAGGTTTGTTAAACATATGTTGAGGGAGTCATCGAAGATGAGCTATACTAACCATTTTTTATCCTCCTGAAGCTCAATAAAAAAAACAAAGAGGTACTCACCAATCATGATGGGGGAAATATTGAAAGAAGTGGGTCAATTGATTTGGAATCCATTGTGGCAGTTGTCTCCCTTGAACATGGCACCTATTTACGTCTCATCTTACATTTGGGTAATCTACTTGTCTCTGAGTCATACTCATTCCATGTGTAGTTGTACTTTTTCATTCCATTCAAAGAGTTCTCTTATTGTCGTAACATTATGTTCTTGGTACTCTTCGAGTCAATGCTTCCAAGTAATTTTCCGTGCCTCACATGTTCAAGATAATTTTTATTCCAAACTAACCATCTGCAGTATTACTAGTTTCCATTCATGTGTCATTCCATACTCATTTAATCCACCATCTCACATCACTTTCATATGTTATTTTTGTGTCGATGATGGGGGATACATCATGGCCCTCCTTCAACGAGTCTATTCATGTCAACTTTGACACATTATCGAGGAATTATACTTATAAACTAATTAGTACCTTGGAACCTACATGCCTCAATGGAATACCTCCTCACTTATGACGATAAGTATACACCATTGAACTTGCTATCACTCTGTAAATTACTTTGGATGAGGAATCAAATCTTATTAGGGCTTCCATTTTTTCTCTGGTTCCCAACTTGAAAATAACCCTAAAAAATCGCTCCTTTGCAGTTTGTTCTCTTACAACTTCTTCTTCTACTACATCTTCACTTTTAGCTTCAGTGATATCACCATCTTTGGGTGTTTTTATTTGTGTTTTCTCCATGGCGTCCAACCTTGCATGAAATTTTCTCATTTCCTCTTCCATGGTTGCATTGACTACAGGTATCTCCCTGCGTCTTCTCAATGGCATGATTCTAAATTGTCTTTTTCTCAAAGAGATTATTTCCCATTCGAATACCACATGATGGTATTGGAAAAATATCCTCCTTTTCCTATTATCTACAAAAAAACCAAGCTCTAATACCACCTGATGCCAACCCCCACCACTTCTGGGGATCACACGATCTCCCAATCTAGGATCATTCTTACAAAGGATACAAATTAGCTCTCAAGCCCTTGCTGAACCCTCAGAAATTCATTACCACATGCCTTTTTCCTTTCCCCTGCATGCAAATTTGCATTCACGAGGGTATTATCACTTCAAGAAAGAAATCCATGTGATCTTGGGCCAAAATCATAGGTTAAACCTTTAAATGGTGGGAACTTCGGCACTTTGAAACTCTAGGGTTTGGGAGTTTTTCCCACTCCAACATGCAATACCTCTGAATGAGAGAATTTTGAACTCACAGATGAGATGGCTAATGTATTCCTTAGATCGATGGTCTAGATTTTCTCTGGGATTCAGGAATTGGATCTTTTCATGCCTTGAACCACACTTCCTTCCAAAGTACCAAACTTCGACCATACAAAGGGTCTCAATCAATGGTCCATGTATCCACAAAAAAAGACGATCAAGATGGGCTTCAGGCCTTGGGCCTTTGGGGTTTTCAACCAAAACCAAATCACACCCCTTATCTTCCAGAGTGTCAAATTATGAACTCCAATATCTGTCGACACATGTACTTGGTGCCAATGGTCTGGATCTACTCTAGGCTTCAGAGATTCAGGGTTTTTCTTGCACACTCTTGTGACAATACTTTAAGTTCTTCATAGCAATGAAGTCTAAAGAACTTAGAATATTAATTACCATGTTCCTTTCTCAGATATGATGACTATAAAAGATATAAATCCTCCTTGAGAAGATCTCATCCACTTCACCTTCAAACAAAAGGGTCCTTCCTTCAAGAACTAAATATCGATATCCTTCATGAGCTTTGTCACTCTAAGGATGATAGACTGAGACACACACTTGCACTTCTCGTCATTCTATAACCTGGACTATATTTTGGTGCACACTTGCACTACTTCTCCTGAGCTTGAGACATAGAAACATATCCTATGCACTCCTCGTGCTCGATCTCCTCTTGAACCTTTTCAACATTTCTCTAAGTGTTGGCCCTGTACGCACCTTGCATGGGTTAGTCCTTCAATATTTTACAATCCAACGAGTATATGTGCACTCCTCACACTCACTCTATGAAATTCATGTTATCTCTCCTGATTTATTCAGTCTGTAAATGAATTTTCCTTTGCACTCCTTGCATGGACATTGTGCACTCCTTGCACCAAGATTTCAGAAGAGAAATAATTGAAACTTATAGAACATCAAAGTTCCATTCACTCAACAATGAAATAAACACACATGAATATAAACACAGAAAAATAGATAACATAACATTACCTGAATAACTTAGAGATAAGAAAACTCAGACATTGAAGCAAATCTCCTCTATTATATTCCTTTAGCAAAACATTTACAAGAGTTACAACAACTCTCATCAATATAACAATAAATTCAATGGATTTCATCTTTTCTTTCTTAGCAACAATCACAATAACCTCAACAAAATTCAAATTCTTCTTTCAACAACCTCTTTTGGGCATATATTACATGTATTTATACACGAGGGGGATTCTCGAGCCTTCCCTCCATACTATCTTAGTGCTTTTGTATCACAATTAAGTATCCTACCACTAAGGCTTATTATAATAAATGAATAATTACAACCCAGATATGAGTCGATGCTCAAAATATGTACAATCCTACAGGTAATTAAAGAAATTACAATCTCCTAGAGCTCATACAATGGATCAAGCTTCAAGATCTTATGAGATATTTAATTACAATACTTTCAAAATATTAAAGTGACATGCTCTCCTTGGAATCCAAACTAGTTTGAATGCATGTGTCAGATGTTGTGTTGTCGTCCACTTGGAATCATGGAATGTTGATGGTGATGCTCCTTCATCATACTTCTTTGGACAAAAAGATTCATGGACTTCTGTCCATGAGCTCCTCTACTCTCTTTCCATGCTTCTGGATATCAGTTTCAATTATTCAACTTGTATATTTTGTTGGATGATATTTTCACTTAACCAGATACTCATAAAAAAATTTCTCTTAGTCTTGTTAGCAATCCTCTGATCCAAAATCTTCTCTATCTGTGGCTTCTCTACTATGGGAATTTTTCATTTCCATTGAATATCATCTTGATCATTTTTCCTTTCTATATCATCCATCCGGTAAGGTTATAAGTCTTCTACATTGAGTATTTTTTATATTCCAATGTCCTTTGGAAGTTCAATATCATAATCATTTGTAGCAAATTTTTTGAGGATCTTACAAGGTCCTATCTTCTTCATCTTCAACTTAGTATATTTCCCTTTCTGAAATATTTCCTTCCTCAGGTGTGCTAAGACTTGATATCCAATTTCAAAATTAAGCTCTCTTCTCCTCTGGTCTATTATGTTCATGTATTTATGGCTTCTATTATGTAGCTCTCCTTTAATTCAATCATGTAACTTCTACATTTTTCTAGCAAATTCCTCTGCTTCCTCACTTCAAAATTCATCTCCTCCTAAATATCTCAATTTTAAAGTTCCTTTTGGATGCATCCCATATACTATTTGGAATGGAATCCTACCAGTACTCTTATTCGATGATTCATTATATGCAAAATCTACTTGGGGCATAATTTGATCCCACTGACTATTATGTCCAGTGACCAAACTCCTTAATAGATTCCCTAAACTTTGATTCAATACCTAATTATTTCCATGTGTCTGAGGATGATATGATGAAATAAAAGACAAAATCGCCCCCAGATTCTTCCACAAGGTCCTCCAAAAGTGTCCCACAAATTTAGGATATATGTTTGAGACTATACTCCTGAACAACCCATGCAATCTCACAATCTCCTTGAAAAACATATTTTCTATGTGGGTAGGATCGCTGGTTTTATAACACGGTATGAAATGTTCCATCTTTGAAAATATTTCAACCACCACAAATAATTATTCACTTCCCCTCTAGGTTCTTGGCAATCCCAGAACAAAATCCATACTTATAGCATCCCACGACTTGTCTGAAATAGGAAATTGTTGATAGAATCCAGTGTTCTACTGCTTTCCATTGGCATATTGGAAGATTTTTCATCTTTCCATGAACTTTACTCACATCATACCTCATGCCTGGACAATAGTATGAAGAACTCAACTGCACATATGATTTATCATGGCCAAAGTGTCCAACCAATGCTCCACTATATTTTTCCTTTAGCAAATTGTCCCTCATTGATAATTTCATGATACACAACAAACTTCCCTTGAATAAAATTCTAGCTTGGATCAGATAATCCATCCATTTATTTTTGTCTCTTAGCAAAGGGTTTCCACATGCTTCATAATCTTCCTTGAAATTTGGGTCTTCTTGATACATCACCTTGAGGTATTCAAATCCAAAAATATCCACTTCGAATTCCTGCAAGATCAAACATCTCCTGCTCAAATCATCTGCAACATTGTTAGTGCTTCCACTAATATGATTAATAACAAAAGTAAAACTATGCATGAATTCTTCCCATTTGGCATGTATCTGATTCAATTTCTCTTATTTGGTTATAAACTGCAAAGCTTGATTGTCAGTATACAAAAAAAAACTCCTTTGGGATAATATAATGCCTCCACTTTTTCAAAGCTTGAATTACAATGCAAACTTACTTTTCATATGTTGAATAATTCCTCTTAACATCATTCATATTCTCACTGAAATAATCAACAATCTTACTATATTGACTAAAAATTGCACTAATGGCTACTCCACTTGCATCACATTTGACCTGAAAAATATTCTTAAAATCAGGCAGAACTAAAACAGGTTATTTTGCTATCTCTTATTTCAACACTTTAAATCCCTTCTCAACTTATTATGTCCAATTAAAAGATCCATTTTCCTTCTTTATGGTATCCATTATGGGTGCACAAACACTGCTGAAATTCCTGATGAATTTCTTGTAAAAACTCACCAACCCATGAAAACTCCTTACTTCAAACATGCTTCTTAGAGAATTCCATTCTCTTATTTCGCTCACCTTATTTGGATCCATATTCAATTCATTTGAAGATATTTCGAACCCAAAATACATATCATAAAAGAACATTTCTTCAAATGCACCATCAATTTCTCCTAATGTAACCTCCTCAACACCATCTTCAAATGTCCTAAATGCTCCTTTCCAGTCTTACTAAAAACTAGAATGTCATCTAAATAAACAATCACAAACATAGTAATAAAATATTTTATCACTTCATTCATTAATCTTATGAAACTACTTGGGGCATTTTTTAAGCCAAATGGCATAACAAGCCACTCATAAAATCCTTCATTAGTTTTGAATGTTGTTTTCCATTCATCTCCCTCTCTCATCCTTATCTGATGATAATCACTCTTCAAGTCTATTTTTGAAAAATAACTAGCTCCACTCAAAAAATCCATTAAATCATCCATTATTGGTAAAGGAAATCTATACCTGATGGTTATCTTGTTGATGTCTCTAGAATCTGTGCACATTCTCCAACCTCCATCCTTCTTCGGACTCAACACAGTTGGTACGACACACAGGATCAAACTTTCCCTGATAAAACTTTTATCTAACAACTATTGGACTTTCTCCTTGACCTCTTCATTCTCTTGAGGGGTTACTCTATATCCTGATTTTTTAGAAAAAATTGCTCCCGAAATAAGGTCAATATGGTGATTGATACTCTTGATGGGCAGTAAAGTGTGAGGTAACTCATCCACCACAATATCAACAAACTCATCCAATAGCTCCTGAAATTTTATAGGAAAATCATTCATAGAATTTCTTGTGAGAATGACTCTTGTCTTACCTACAACAAGAAACTGCATTTTCTGGTCTTTATTAACTTATTTTAAGAGTTCCTTCCCACTCATGAGAAGTATACTAGGAATAGCTTCCTCTTTGACTCCTTTATATTCTATTGGTAACAACATATGCTTATATCCATTTTTCTCCACTATATAAGTATTCTTCCTCCCATCATTTATGACATTCCTGTCATATTTCCAAGGTCTTCCCAATATAACATGAAAAACATCCATAGGCATGAAATTGCATAAAAATTCATCCCTATAATCATCTATTTTAAACTCAACTTTACACTTTCTACTTACCATGACCTGATGTCCTTTCTATAACCATGACACCCTATACAGATTCAGATGTACAGTCTTCTCCAACTTTAGATTTTCCACCATCTTCATGGATACTAGGTTATCAATTCTTCCACTGTCTATGATTACTTTTCATACCCTATCTTTGGCCTTGCAGGTAGTTATGAACAAAATGTTCCTATGGAATGGATCTCGTACCTATTTCTCTGGATTTATGAGAGATTTCCTCATCATGAGTGATCTTCCTTCTTCTGCTACTTCTTCCTTCATCTATGTCTACATTCTTCTTATGTTCCTCAAAAATGTGAGTTTCTCCAACTCCTGCATTTTTCTTTTCAGGACATTCCCAAGACAAGTGCCCTATTTTTCCATAAACATAACACTACACTTCTCCTCCTTTGCCTCTTCCTCTACCTTTTGGAAAAGTATTCCTTCTTCCATGGTATCCTCTTCTAGAAATTCCTCCTCTCTCTATATGACTGTTATATCTTCCATCTTCTCCTCCAGACTTCTGGAACTTTTCTCTAAGGGTTCCTCTTCCTTTATTAGGACTCTTTCCTATGTTCTGTTGACTTTGCTGCCTTGCCAATTTTTCTTATTCCTTCAGGGCTACCTAATAAGAATCTTCCAAAGTTCTCATTTTCATCATGCTAATACCATCTTGGATTTCATACCTCAATCCATTAATGTACCTGGAAACTTTTTCTTCATCATTCTCCCTATGTCTTGCTCTTATGTTCATCTTATAAAATTCTTCATTTTACTCTTTCACCAACAAACCTTTTTGTCTTAGATTCTGCAACATTCTGAACAAATTTAACTGACAATCCTTGGGTATGAATTTATCCTTGAGATTAGCTACCATTCTATCCCAACTATTAATCTTGGACTTACCTTTCCTCCTTCTATTAGCTTGCAACACGTCCCACCATAACGTTGCATTTCCTTTCAATATGGTCATTGTGTGCTTTACCTTCTTCTCATCATCAATTTCCTCATAGTCAAAGTACCTATCTAAAGAACTTATCCATTCAAGCAATTATTCCAAATTCAAATTACCTTCATACATCGGGAATTCCATTTTTTCTTTGGTTCCCAGCTTGACAACAACCCTCAGAAATTGCTCCTCTGGTGCTTGTTCTCCTCCAACTTATTTTTCTGCTACATATTAACTTTCATCTTCATTGATGTTGGCCCTTGACCAAGTTTTGAAGTTATTTGGTGATATTTGACCGTTTGTGGGACTTCAACAGCCTATCGAAGATGGAGCGCCAGACAAAGAAGAGATCATGGGATCTTGGCCCACTTTTGGACCCCCATTTTGTGTTTTGGGACAATGTAATGTGAAAAGGAGGTTGGCCCGTGGGTTTACCCATGTTTAGTCCCACTTTTGTAATGTATAAATAAACATCTAGGCATCTAGTAGAGGAGGATTGTATCTATGTGATGTAAGCTAAGTGCTAATATTCTATGTAAGTGCTTTGTGCATGACTATAGAAGGTTTACAAAGCTAAGTGCAAGTTTTTGTAGAAGTTATAGAAGGCTCTGTGTTGTAAGCACAAGGAAGAAGGATCTAGTGAGATGCAGAAATCTTCTGTCCTATGCGAGGAAGGGTTTTTGGTGGCTTTGTGCCTGTAACCAATTGGAGATGCTAATAAATAAGAAGAGTTGGTGGACGTATCCCCAGGGAAGGAGGTGAACCACGTAAATCTGTGTGTTATGCTTTGTTCTTTGACTTGATGTGTTGTCCCTACTTTTGTAAAGTGCTTTGATATATTTAGATAGATCTACTTATGCTTGGTGCTTCTTAGATATGTGTGAATTCTAGATCTGACATGTACAAAGATGCTTAGTGCCAATCTACTGGATCTTATCTGTTTTGTTGTTGCTAAGTGCTAAAATACCTTAGATCTAAGTAAATGTTGTGATGCTCTGTGTTATCTATGAAGTACAATAAGGGTTGAATACTGATGAATAATCGATGTTAAGTGTTCTGTAAGCAATATAATCACAGATCTGTGTCCCAGCTAAGGTTGTAGACACCTGATTCTTGCAACCACCCCCACCTCTACCTTGGGTGAGACTTCATCTTCTTCGTAGGTGTTGTCGAAAGGGTTGGTAGTTAGGGTTTTGTTGGTGCATTGTTGTAGCATTGAACCCTGGGTCTGCCCCTGTGCCAACAAATGGTTCTATTGCTGGGACGTGAAACTGTGATTGCTGGAAACTGAGGAAGAGGAATCTTTGTGAAAAGATTCATCCTGAAACTGTGGAAGCTCTATGTGAGGATCTGTGCCCTAGTGCACGGTATTCCACTTGATCTGACAATCTTTGTGCTAAAGAAAGAAGGCCAGATATGAAGAAAAGAAGCGAGATCTGAAATCTTTGTGCTCTAAGAAAGGTAAAAGTGGAAGTTTCTGAAGGAAAGAGGTCAGATCTACAAAAAAGAGGTAATATTTGTAATCTTTGTGCTCTGATAAAGGTAAGAATAGTAAAAAAAAATTAGATTTGGAATCTTTGTGCTTTGCAAAACTAAAATAAGTGAAATTTTTTGTTTCTAGAGTATCGATCTAGGTATGTTTGATAGATTTTGTCCTAGCTTGAAAACTAGGGCTCTAATAGATGAAAGAAATCTTGATATGAATAGATATAATAAGTACTATGATATATATGTTATACCTATGTATAGAAAGAATGTTTGGACTAACAAATGGATGCAGGATCCTAGAAAGAATTTTTTGCAGGCTAGTTACCATGATCCTAGTGCGCAGTATGGAAGAGGCTGGGGATCATTTAAAAGGAAGAGAGGATTAACCCTATGTTACAGTTGTAGAAGACCGAGACATCTTGCTAAGGAATGACCTGGTGGAAGATCTAGTTTCCTATGCTACAAAGCTTTGGACCATGAAGTATTGGATTTCCCTAGAATGATTGCTAAGCATGAAAGAATGAATATGAGTGAAGAAAACCCTAAGGCATATCCTGAAATAGCCGAACCCCAGAAAGAATCCGAGAAGGTATTACTACAGATGAAATACATCTTGAATAACCATCGACATTTTAGGTTATCAAAGATCTTTAAAGAAAAATAATGCATTGAAGTAAGAATAGGGGACTTCGACATTGAATGTGTTCTTGATGAAGAAACACCAGTGAACATTATGACAGAGAGAACTTGGGAAGCTATAGGAAGGCCTACTATGATCCCTTCATTAAGAGGAATAGGGCTATTTAGAGGAAAACTGGTGAACCTATGTGGAAGGCTCACTCAGATATCTATGAATGCTAATGGAACTTCAACAAAGGAAGATTTTGAGATTATCAAGTTTATTGAGGACAATACCCCATTTACTATGTTACTTGGAAAACCTTGGATTGAGAGAGATCAAGCCAGAAAGAAGGAAGAAAAAAAGGTTTTAGAACAACATAGACAAGAGTTAACAGATTTCATGACCATAAGGATCACACAATTGATTGAAGAACGGGAGAAAAAATCGAAGCTACTTGACACCCGGAGCCCAGATGTCAAAGTTGCAAGAGCACTAGAGGAATCATAGAATATTGCACTATTTGTCTCAAATATAGAAGAAGTATTACCCCTAAGTCTTAGGAGAGAATCTCAACAGCTTGAAGTGACTATGTCCAAGGAAAATAATAATCAGAATGGGAAGAGAATCACCAAGACGAAGCTCACTGGAAAGAAGGCTAGGAAGCTAAGTAAAAAGAGAGATAAGATCAACAGACTATAGAATATTCCAAAGGGAACTTCACAGAATGAAAAACTTGCAAAAATTGAACTTCGCCTAGATATCAGACCAGCGACATAGGCCACTTCGCTGAGGTGAAGCAATATAGCCATTGGAAGCCAATATAACCGTTCGACTCCCACTCCAAATGGGTTGAAAAGAATTGATGGTTCACCACTAGACTGTCAGACTATGCCATAACGGATAGAACATGATTTAATGATGCCTCATACCCATTGCAAGAAGAACGTTGCTAATTTTCTTACTTAGTCTTCCGTGCCACACACCGAGAATAATTTTTGCTAACTAAGAATTTGAGCCCACGGCCTGAGATTTTTTTGCACTGTGATCATCGCCTTTTTCCCATACCCTCCATTCCAGTCTCTGAATTCAATTCAGACCTGATCTTATTGACCTCAAGCTTGTATGTCAGACGATCTCAACGCTGCAAAGAAAGTAGTCAAATAAGTTTTGATTGACTTAATGACTAAGAGAGTCATGTCAGAAAGAAGGATGTCTATAGGTGTGCAAGCATCATCAATAGGAGGAGTCCAAGATTATCCCTCAACTGCTCATGAAGAAGGAACTTCCCGAACCACAACAGAGACAAGAACAAAGCATAGAGATGACATTGCAAACACCAAGCTTATTCTGTGTATTCTTCTGGCTTACCTACCACCTCTCAGCGGCACCATCAACCGTGACAGTGTCGAATTTACTTGGTCATATTTGACTGTTTGTGGCACTTCGACAGACTATTGAAGATGGAGTGCCAGACGAAGCAGAGATCACAGGATCTCCACCCACTTTTTGACCCCCTTTTTGGGTTTTTGGACAATGTAATGGGAAAGGGATGTTGGCTTGTGGGTTTACCCACGTTTAGGCCCACTTTTGTAATGTATAAATAAACATATAGGCATATATTAGAGGAGGATTGTATCTATGTGATGTAAGCTAAGTGCTAATAGTCTATGTAAGTGCTTTTTGCATGACCATAGAAGGTTTGTAGATGTTGGCACAGGGGAAGACCCAGGGTTCACTCCAAGAGCACACCAAAAATCCCTAGCTACTAGCCTTTTTCGCAACACATGTGAAGCAGATGTAGTCTCACCTGAAGCATCTAAGAGGGGGGTTGCAGGACAAATATGTCTACAACCAGAGGAATATCAAGTGGAACTAATACAACAATAATGAAACATTCATATATCTCTCATCAGCTAGATCTACTCTGCGTAGCTATAAATCTAATCTAACACAATAATGCAAATCACACTATAACAATGACAAATATCCAGGCATCAATCACACATACGACACAAAATATACATGGTTCACCCTCTCTCTAGGGATACGTACACAAAATTGTGCTTATGATATATTAAGATAAATATTACAGTTTTGATCTGCACTCTTAGTCAGCAGATCTTCTCCCTTCTTCTCTCTATCTCCCACCTTCCTACACACCCAACTATAGGACTTAATATTCTCACCTAGCTAAAGATATTACAATACCAGAAGGCTCTCACTCTCAACACTCCTCTCTCTCACAGTACAATAATCTCTCAACCAAGAACAATTAGTATCAATACCCAACACTAGTACCGACTCGACTTAGGTCCTCTCGACCTCTATTTATACATTATAGTCTCTCACCGATAGCCTTAGGTCGATACCTAGGTGTCAAAACCCTAATTATCCAAAACCCTAGGTCAACTTGACCCACCTTTTCAAGGCTTTTCCAACCTATCTCTCCTTCCTTCTCGCGTGGTGCTCCAAATCATCCAATGGTGGATTTCTCTGCTTGTTGAGTTATCCTCACTCCATATTCCTTGTTGATATGTCATCATTGATCTCCTCATCCAGTGGCTTTCTTTTTCATACTTCGCTCTGTCTTTTCTTATCTTTTGCTTACTTCGACCTAGTGACAATCACTGTGTCTCCCACATAGTTCACATTTGACCTTTTCTTCCTCGATCTTTGCTTCCTTCCATAACCAAGGGCCAACATGCCCCCAAAACTCACCTGTGAATTGTCACTTTGGACTGTGCCGTGCAGCCTTTTCTTTCTTCTTTATGCCTTCTTCCCATCCTTGTGTAGACTGTCTTTTCTATGTTTGGTACCCAGTTTCAAATGCACCTAGTACCTAGACCCTTTTCTCCTTAATTTTACTGAGAGCTGTGAGGTAGCTGGTTGTCATAATACAACTTCTGTCGACTCCCATTTACTAATCCTTCTTTCCATTATCCCTTCAACGTCTTCAGCTGCATAACTCCTCCTTTTGTAACATAGGCAATCTCATATGGTCCAAGCCAATGCATTCTGAACTTCCCTGGATATTTTATAAATTTACTTTCATACATCAGTACTAAATCACCTTTTTTAAATTCCTTCTTATTGATGTGTCTGTCATGATGGGCCTTCTCTCTTTACTTCTCTACCTACTGATGGAATCCTACAATAAATTTTTCTTCTTCTAGTTCAACCAGCTGGGCAAGCCTCTCACGAATAGCACCAATATCATCCATGTCTGTAAATGCAACAATTCTTAAGCTTGGTACCAAGTACCCCATCAGGACAACAACTTTGAGACCATAAACCAACTTGAAAGGGGTCTGCATTTTTAATTTCTTGCAAGTGGTTCTATAATCCTAGAGTAACTCTTAAATCCCAGTCATCCATGTTCACACTGTAAATATTTGTCAATGCTGCCTCCAAGATTTTGTTGAATGCTTCCACCTTTACGTTTTCTTATGGATGGTAGGGGTACTCTTCTGATGGTGAACTATAAATTATTCAGTCAGGGCTTCCACTGTCTTGTTGATGAAATGAGTTCCTTGATCACTCATAAGGGTCTTAGGGCATCCAAACCTAGTTATTATGTCATCAAATATAAAATGTATAGATGTAGTTGCACTACAGTCCTTGAATGCTCTTGCTTTGACCCATCTAGTCAGATCTTCTCTCGCAGTGATAATGTACCTTGCTCTTGTGCACTTTCCTGGTGGGTTTATAGGTCCCATGAAGTTAATGGCCCACTTTTCAAATGCTTGTAGGGTCATCTACAGTGATAGTGGAATTTCATCTATTTGGGATGGTTTTCCAACTCTTTGGCATACATCACAGGCTCTGGTATACTCTTTAGCATTTCTGTGTAAAGTAGGCCACCAAAGGCCAGCTCGCAGAACCCTCTACGTAGCTTCTTTCCCTCCGTAATGTCCTCCTATGATGCCTTCATGAGATTCTGCGAGGATTAGTGGGCACTCTTCCTCCATCACACATCTTATTAGTATCTCATCAAGTCCCATTTTATATAGTGGACCAACTATTAGTGAAAAGTCTGCCGCATGCACCACTAGCTATTTCTTCTGGGAAATTGTATACTCACTTGGAGCCATTCCTGTTGATAGGAATTGGAGTATGTCTGTGAAGTGGTCATCCATATTCCTAATGGAAAACAGTTGTGCATCCGATAGTGTATCCTCCAGACTGGTGGGTTCTTCGCCATGTTCCAACCTCGACAAGTGGTCGGGTCCCTTGTTCATTCTTCTTGGTTTGACTATGATCTCAAAATCATATTCTTGAAATAGCAGAAGCCATATGCATATCCTCCCCCCCAACACTGGCTTGTTGACTAGGTACTTTAGCACAGAGTGATTAGTAAACATTTTAAAGTGTCCTCCTAGTAAGAAATGGCATAATTTTTGCAACGCGTACACCATGGATAATCCTTCTCTCTCTGTAGTAGTGTAATTGATTTTAGTTGTAGATAGCTTTCTGCTGGAAAATGATAATGGATGGTCGATCTCCCCTTCTCCAAGTTGAGCCAATACTACTCCTAATGCAATAGAAGATGCATCGACATGCACATGAAATTCTCTACTCCATTCTGGAAAGACCAGAATGGGCGCAGTCACCATCTTTCATTTTAGTGTGTTGAAGCTTTGTTGGCATTCATCTGTCCAACCAAACGGATAGTCTTTCTTTAATAACTTCTCCATTGGCGCAGTAATCTGAGCATATCCTTTGATAAATTTCCTATAATAGACAGTATGTCCTAGTGCAATGCCCAATTGTTTGACTAAAGTAGGAGGTGGTAAGTTGACTATAATTGAAATTTTTAATGGATCAACCAACAATCCTTGCTTGCATACAATATGTCCTAGTAATACTCCAAAAGGTGAGAAGAAGATGCACTTCTTCAATTTAAAGCAATTTGAGACTGCCTACATTTGTCCAATATTAGTCTTAGAAATTCAATATGATTTTTTAGCAAACTAAAAACAGTCCAGTCATCAAAATAGGATTCTAAAAAATTATGCAAAAATTCTTTGAACGCCTTGACCACCACCCTAGAGAAGATGGATGGGGCATTCTTCAGTCCAAATGGCATCACTGTGTATTTTTAGGATCCCCATTCTGTGGAAAATGTGGTCTTGTGGTGGTCCTCCTTGGCAATCTAGATCTGATGGTATACTGGAAACCCATCTGTAAAAGAATATACCTCCTGGCCTCCCACATTATCCAACACTTCATGTGTGAATTTTGTAGGGAAAGGATCATGCAAACAAGCATCATTCAACTTCCTAATATATATGTAGATCCTGATCTCACTGATTTTATTGTCTTGCACCACCATAGGGATGATCCACTCCGACAGGTTCAATAATCCCTACTTCTAACATTCTGTCGAGCTCAATCTTCACTTTTTCCTTATATTTTGGGTTCAATCTGTAGGGTCTTTACTTGACTGGTTTCACATCTAGTTTCAAAGGTATTCTCATTTCTCCCATAGGTCCTTTGATACCCTTCATATCAGTGAACTTTGTGAGAAAAAAGTCCTGATACTCATGCAGTAATTCTGTAATTTTGTATATGGTAGCAACATCTGAGTAATCTCCGATATTGTCAAGCTTCAGTGTCTCCTTTTTCCCAATATTAACTTTCTTTATCTTGATCGGTTTTCCAATGAATGGCAGCTCAACTCCTGGTCCTTCCACATCCCTGTGGCCTTCTATCTCAACAATGTTTACCTTCCTCAGATCATCATCTACGTCGACATTAATGTTGTAACATACTTGTAATTTTTGGAATGGCGCAGTCCATTCATCCTCTTCCTGCTCCAAGGGGAGGCTAGATGCCTCCTTAAATAATTTCTGCCTCACAATCTATAGTTCTTGATCTACTAAAGGAAATTCACTTTCAAACAAAAATGTGGTTACAAAATTCTGAAGCATACCTTCCCAATCTGCAGTGATGAGGCGCAGCTCCACTTGAAGGTACTAGTTAATAGGGGTCATGTCCATCATGTTAATGAATCTGTGTACCCATTGTTATTGAGGAATGTCACTCCAAGCTTCTTTGCAGCTTCGCACATGGTCCTTTGGGTAGCTTCGACATGTTTTCCTCACTTCACAGCTTCCTACTTGTGCTAAGAACCACGTTGTCACCAAGGTTCAACATTGTTTCCAGTCTATAATATTGATTTTGTGCATCCCCCACCATCTTGTTGGTGTAGCTTTCAGGGCCTCATCCATTGCCAACAACTTCTATTGTGCTGGTACACTTGTTTCAAAATCTGAGATGAAGGCTTCTATAGGGTTCAAACCATCAAATGTAGGCTAGTTACTTATTGTTGTACCAATCCAGTGAACTTCTCTGGTCAGTCGAGCACATCTCCTTGTGGATACTTCATACATCTAGTTCTTCCAGTTCTCCAGCGCTTCTTTTGAATATGATGAACACGCATTGTCACTTCACCAACTTAGATTTCCATCCATAGTAGGGTTGATATAATCCTTCTATCTGGCTATTAATTTATATATGTTTTCCAGCTCATATGCATGGTCTTCTTCTCTAACGGGCTCTGTATATCAAGGACCCTCATATGGATCTAAGGGTGAAATGACCCTAAGGATAGCTCTTTCAAATGTCATGCATCTTTTCTTTAAATCAACAAGAATAGAATTGTCGAAGACCCAATCAATTCCTAGCAATGCAGGGTAAGGGCAGCTATCATCAACAATTTCAATTACCTCAAAATCTGCAATGGTCCTAACTCCGTCGATGTCCACAGAGGCATGCTCCAATCGTCCAAATGGGATGATAGCTTGTTTATTATCCATTCTAAGCCTGATAGGGGAATAGATCAACTTCATTTTTTCCATTAGTGCCCAAGTTTGCTTCGTCATGACATTGACCTCTGACCCTAAGTCGAAGACTACATAGTCTATATCATACTCTCCTATTTGAGCATTCAAATGTAATTATTTGTTTTTTCTTCTCTTCTTACCAATCTGGTGTACTACCCTATTCAGTAAGGGGTCTATCTTTCCTAGCTCATATTTCCTGATTAGGTTCTGTAACTCTTGCACAACATTCTCATCCCGAATTAACTTAAGACAAGTGTACAAAAATTCGATGAGTTTACTTACCTCTTTTCTTTCTTTCAATGAAGCCAATTGATCAAATGCCTGAGGCATTCCATACTCTTTTATTTATGTTCTCATTTTATATGAGGATCCTTGGTCCCCTTTGAACTCATGTCTTTCTTCCTAGAAGATTTGTTTTTCTGTCCTTGCATCAAAAGCCCGAGTATTTTCCACAGCTTTCCTGATACCTAACTCTTCTGCGATCTTTCTTTGGGTTGTTCTATCTTCTCTTGTAGCAGTGCCTCATCGAGTAATAACAACGAATCTAGGGTCTTTTCCACATGGTTCAACATATATCAATTTCACTTGTGGGTTCTTCTAGGGTCCTCATCTTTCCTGAAGCTTAGCCAGTAGCACAAGGCATTCTTCTATGATATGCTCAAAAGAGTTACAATAACTGCAGGTTGTGCAAGGATTCTAAAAATTCCTTGCCAATTTTCCTGGCTGTATGCAATTATAACAAATTATTTTTCATTGGACTTATCCCATACCTCCTCCTCGTCCTCATCCTCTATATCCACCATGAGGATTGAAGTTTCCTCTCCCTGGAGAGTTGTACTATAGAGTGTTTCCTTCTTGCTGTACTTCACCTTGAATCTTGTATATCTCCCTTGAACTATCATGCATGAGATCGTAAGCTCTACAATCTTGATCATCATGCCCCACTAATTTACAAAATGTGCAATACAAGTTTTTGGGTGTCTGAACATACTTCTGCATGTAATAGCACTCACCTGGGTGATGCTTATTTCTGCATACATCGCAGTAGGGCAGGTTAACTTGCTTCAAGGGGCTCGATGCTCTTGATATGCATATTCACACCAAATATCTTCTCTTTTGTCCTTCCCTTGTCCTTCTTCATATCCTTGACCTGCAGAGACAAACTACTTAGCTGGCTCAAGATCTGGCTCATGCCTGAGCTAGATTCTCCCATAGGTGTTGATTCAAGTTTCATGGCAATCTCCAAAGATTTTTCCTTCGATGCAATCTTTTTTTGCATCATAGGGACTCTAATGTGTGGTAAAAAGACTGTGATGAACCATTATTTGTTCTATTCATCGGGATCTGAAAAGTTAATTGGAATGTTAGGGTCTTGAATCTCTGGTCGAACTCCCAAACAGGTTATGCTACCTTTTGTTTGATCTCTTTTATCTCTCTAATAAATTGTGACTTTGAATTAGGTTTCTTAAACTCTGAAATAAACACATTCTTGATCTCATTTAGTGGCTTAGGCTGCACTAGTCATTGGACAAGTTTCATGTACCAGCTCAGCGCGCAGTCCCTTAGCGTAGTGTTGAACTGGGTTCTCTTGATGGCTTCATCAGTAATAATTTAAATCTTCCACATGGCCTCACATAGGAACCAATTTTGATCGGGATCCTCAGATCCATCTCCCCTGAAGATAAGGAACCTCATATCATCTTCCATAAAGTTCCCTAGTCTTCGTGTCTGAGTATAAGCTGAGTTGCTAGTAACAACACTCTGAAGACCCTGGTGCTTCTGGCTATTCTGGCTTCTTGGTGCTATTGAAACAACGGGAGGGTTAATGTTACTTACTTTAGTAATATACGCAGTTCCTGAGGTTTCTAGCTCGCTTTGGCAAAGTTCGTCAACTTCCCCTTCTTTGTTCTGGTGGGTTTTGAATGTTCTTCATTGGTTATATCTACCTATTCTCCACTGTAGAAACCCTCTTCTACATATTTTTTCTTAAACAGGTTCTCAAGGTGAACCCCTATGAATACTCTTCCACTGTGAATATGTCCATCTTCTGTGTCGTTGTCGCTATCTGAATTTCCAAACATTAGCCTTTTCAGGTCCATCCAATCTACTGTATCTTCAAGACGTTATTTTTGTGCAACAACATCTTGATTCTTAGCTTCAGAAAGTGAAAACAATTTCCTCTGGGTCCTTTGAAAAAGTATCTTTCGGACTAGCTATATGATTCTACCCTATCAATGGAAAATTTTGTGATATACCCTCCAATGGCACTATCAAACCAATGATCTATTGCTATGGATACAACATTTTCAACTCTCTTGATCTTCTGGATCAGTGCTGGTGTCCAAACCACATGAGGTCTAGATATGATCTCGAACTGGGTATTGACTAACCTAGCCAACCACTCAAACAACTCCTGCTGGATTCCTCTAAAGAAGATATCGTGAATGTTGGTGAAGATGTATCTTTGTAGCCAATCTTCTGTACTCAGTTTAGGGTTCTTGTTCTGGGCTTCAGCGAAGTCCCTCTATTGATCCTCTATCCACTTTTGAATCTTTTTCTTCGATGGGAACCACCTTGACATTCCCTTAAAAAGATTCGGGTCCCGGCAACGGAACCATTTGTTGGCACAGGGGCA
Organism: Picea mariana; assembly: GCA_032191745.1. Lineage (NCBI taxonomy): Eukaryota > Viridiplantae > Streptophyta > Pinopsida > Pinales > Pinaceae > Picea > Picea mariana. The sequence goes on from JASDQU010014454.1 coordinate 61,420, forward strand.
GACCTAGGGTTCACTCCAAGAGCACACCAACAAGACCTAGCTACTAGCCCTTCCAGCAACACCTACAAAGCAAATGTAGTCTCACCCAAAGGAGCTAAGAGGGGGGTTGTAGGATAGATATTTCTACAACCATGGGAATATCAAGTGAAACTAATACAACAATAATGCAGCATTCATATATCTCTCATCAGCTAGATCTACTCTGGGCAGCTATAAATCTGATCTAACAAAATAATTCAAATCATAGTATAGCAATGACAGAGATCCAGGCATCAATCACACATACAACACAAAGTATATGTGGTTCACCCTCTCTCTAGGGCTACGTCCACATAACTGTGCTTATGATATATTAAGATAAAGATTACAGTTCTGATATGCACTCTTAGTCAGCAGATCTTCTCCCTTCTTCTCTCTATCTCCCACCTTCTTTCACACCCAGCTACAAGACTTGATCTTCGCACCCAGCTAAAGATCTTGCAATAGTAGAAGGCTCTCACTCTCAGCACTCCTCTCTCTCACAGTAAAATAATCTCTCAACCAACAACAATTATTATCAATACACAAGACTAGTATAGACCCAACCTAGGTCCTCTTGGCCTCTATTTATACATTATAGTCCCTCACCGACACCCTTAGGTCAAAACCTAGGTGTCAAAACCTGAATTACCCAAAACCCTAGGTGTCTAAAACCCTAGGTCAACTTGACCCACCTTTTCAGGGCTTCTCCATCCTATCTTTCCTTCCTTCTCGCGCGATGCTCCAAAGAATCAAATGGTGGCTTTATCTTCTTGATGATTGTCCTCACTTCACCTTCCTTATTGATCCATCATCTTCAATCTCCTCATCCAATGGATTTCTTTTCCATACTTCACTCTGGATTTTCTTCTCTTTTGCCTACTTCGACCCCGTGACAGTCATTGTGTCTCCCGTGTAGTTCATGTTTTACCTTTTCTTCCTCGATCTTCACTTCCTTCCATAACCAAGGGCCAACAAGCCCCCAACACTCACCTGTGAATCATCCCAAGGCACTTCATATCTGATCCTTATATTTCACTTCGACTTTGGACTACATAGTGCAGCCTTTGCTTTATGCTTTATGCCTCCTTCCCATTCTTGTGCAGACTCTCTTTTCTATGTCTTAATTTTACTGAGAGCTGCGAGGCAACTGGTTGTCATAATACAACTTCAATCGACTCCCATTTACTAATACTTCTTTCCATTCTCCCTTCAACATCTTTAGTAGCGCAACTCCTCCTTTTGTAACATAGGCAATCTCATATGGTCCAAGCCAATGCTTTCTGAACTTCCCTGGATATTTTATAAATTTACTGTCATACATCAGTACTAAATCACTTTGCTTAAATGCCTTCTTCTTGATGTTTCTATCATGATAGGCATTCTCTCTTTCCTTCTCTACTTGATGATGGAATCTTGCAATAAATCTGTCTTCTTTTAGTTCAACCAGCTGGTCAAGCCTCTCATGAACAACGCTAGTATCATCCATGCCTGTAAATGCAACAATTATTAATCTTGGTACCAAGTACTCCATCGGGACAACAACTTCAAGACCATAAACCAACTTGAAAGCAGTCTGCATTGTTAATTTCTTGCAAGTGGTTCTATAAGCCCAGAGTACTGTTGGTACTCGTAAATCCTAGTCATCCCTGTTCACACTACAAATCTTTTTCATTGTTGTCTCCAAGATTTTGTTGAATTCTTCAACCATTCTGTTTGCTTGTGGATGGTAAAGGGTACTCCTCTGATGGTGAACTGCAAATTCTTCATTCAGGGCTTCCACTATCTTGTTGATGAAATGAGTGCCTTGATTGCTCATAAGGGTCTTAGGGAATCCAAACCTAGTTATAATTTCATCAAATATAAAACACACAGTTGTAGTTGCACTACAGTCCTTGACTACTCTTTCTTCGACCCATCTAGTCAGATATTCTCTCGCAGTGATAATGTACCTTTCTCCTGTGCACTTTCCTGGTGGGTTTATAGGTCCCACGAAGTCAATGGCCCACTTTTCAAATGCTTGTAGGGTCATCTATAGTGCTAGTGGAATTTCATCTCTTCGGGATGGTTTTCCAACTCTTCGACATACATCACAGGCTCTGGTACACTCTTTAACATCTCTATGTAAAGTAGGCCACCAAAGGCCAGCTCACAAAACCTTCTGCGCAGTTGCTTTCCCTGCGTAATGTCCTCTTGTGATGCCTTCATGAGCTTCCACAAGGATCAGCAGGTGTTCTACCTCCATCACACATCTTCTTAGTATCTCATCAGGTCCCATTTTATATAGCTAACCAGCTATTAGTAAAAAGTCTGCAATGCGCACCACTAGTTGTTTCTTATGGGAAATTGTATACTCACTTGGAGCCATTCCTCTTGACAGGAATTGGACTATGACTATGAAGTGTTCATCCATATTCCTAATGATGAGTAGCTATGCATCCAATAGTGTATCCTCCAGACTGGTGGGTTCTTCGCCATGTTCCAACCTCGACAGGTGGTCGGGTCCCTTGTTCATTCTTCCTAGTTTGACTATGATCTCAAAATCATATTCTTGAAATGGGATAAGCCATATGCATATTCTCCCCCCCAACACTGGCTTGTTGACTAGGTACTTCAGCGCAGAGTGATCAGTAAACATTTTAAAGTGTCCTCCTAGTAAGTAATGGCGGAATTTTTGCAGCACGTACACCATGGCTAATCCTTCTCTCTCTGCAGTAGTGTAATTGATTTCAGCTGTAAATAGATTTCTGCTGGAAAATGCTAATGGATGGTCAATCTCCCCTTCTCCAGGTTGTGCCAATACTGCTCCTAATGCAATAGAAGACACATCGACATGCACGTGAAATTCTCTGCTCCATTTTGGAAAGACCAGAATGGGCACAGTCACCATCTTTTGTTTCAGTGTGTCAAATCTCTGCTGGCATTCATCTATCCAACCAAACTGACAGTATTTATTTAATAACTTATCCATTGGTGTAGTAATCTGAGCGTATCCTTTGATAAATTTCCTGTAATAACCAATATGTCCTAGCACAGTGCGCAATTGTTTGGCTCAAGTAGGAGGTGGTAAGTCGACTATAATTGCAATTTTTGATGGATCAACCAACAATCCTTGCTAACATACAATATGTCCTAGTAATATTCCAAAAGGTGAGAATAAGATGCACTTCTTCAAATTTAAAGAAATTTGACACTGCCTGCATTTTTCCAACATTAGTCTTAGACATTCAATATGATTTTTCAGCAAACTAAAAATAGTCCAGTCATCAAAATAGGCTTCTAAACACTTATGAAAAAAATTTGAATGCTTCGACTACCACCCTGGAGAAGATAGATGGGGCATTATTCAGTCCAAATGGCATCACTGTGTATTGGTAGGATCCCCATTCTGTGGAAAATCTAGTCTTGTGGCGGTGCTCCTTGGCAATCTGGATATGATGGTATCCTGAAAACCCATCTCTAAAAGAATATACCTCCTGGCCTCCCACATTATCCAACACTTCATCTGTGAATGGTGTATGGAAAGGATCATGGAAAAAAGCATCATTTAGCTTTCTGTCATAGCAATGTTTATCTTCCTGAGATCATCATCTGCGTCAGCATTAATGTTGTAACATCCATGTAATTTCAAGAATGGTGCAGTCCATTCATCCTCTTATTGCTCAAAGGGGAGGCTAGATGCCTCCTTAAATAACTTATTCCTCACAATCTGTAGTGCTTGATCTACTGAAGGAAATTCACTTTCAAACAAAAAGGTGGTTACAAAATTCTGAAGCATACCTTCCCAATCTACAATGATGAGGCACAACTCTTCTTGAAGGTACCAGTTAATAGGGGTCGTGTCCATCATTTTAATGAATCTGTGTACCCATTGTTCTCAAGGAATGTCAGTACAGGCTTCTTCATAGCTATGCACATGGTCCTTTGGGCAACTTCGACCTGTGTACCTCACTTCGCAACTTCCTACTTGTGCTAAGAACTGCACTATCATCAAGGTTCTACATTGTGTCCAGTCTATAATATTGCTTTTGTGCATCCCCCCACCATCTTGATGGTGTAGCTTTCAGGGCCTCAACCATAGCCAACGACTTCTGTTGTGATGGTACACTTGTTTCAAAATCTAAGAGGAAGGCTTCTAGAGGGGTCAGACCATCAAAGGCAGGCAATTTACTTATTCTTGTACCGATCTAGCAAAATTCTCTAGTCAGTCGAGCACATCTCCTTGTGGATACTTCATAGATTTGGTTCTACCAGTTCTCCAGTGCTTCTTCTAAATATGATGAGCACATGCTGTCACTTTGCCAACTCTGAAACTTCAAAAATATGGGCTTCGGGAGTTTTCCCTACTCCAACATGCAATACCTTCGAATGCGTGAACTTTGAACTCATAGATCAGAGAAATGACGTCTGCCTCAGATCGACAGTCTAGGTTTTCACTGGGCTTTGGGCTTCGGTGCTTTTAACGCCTTGAACCATGCTTCCTTCTAGATTACTGAACTTTGAACACATGAAAGGGTCGATCAATGGTCCACACATCCACACAAATGGATGGTTAAGATGGGCGTCGGGCCTTAGGCCTTCATGGTTTTTCGACCTAGACTAAATCACACCCCATATCCTTCGGAGTGCTAAATATTGAACTTCAAGATATGTCAACACATGTACCTAGCACCAACAGTCAAGATTGACTCTAGGCTTCGAAGCTTCGAGGTTTTTCTTGCACACTCTTGCAACAACACTTCAAGTTTTCCAGAGTGGCGAAGTCTAAAGGAATTAGAATATTAATGAACGCACTCATTTATTAGATTTGACGGTTATGAAATATCTTACTCATCCTTGAGCGGATCTCATCCACTTGAACTTCAAACAAAAGGGTCCTTCCTTCGAGAACAAAATATCTCTATCCTTCCTGAGCTTTGTCACTCTAGGGACACTAGAATCATACCCACACTTTTGCTTCTCCCCAGTCTAGAACCTGGACTCTCTTTTGGTGCACACTTTCACTACTTCTCCTAAGATTGAGACTATGAAAAATCTTTTGTGCACTCCTTATGCTCACTTTCCTCTTGAATGTTTTCAACACTTCTCTAAGGGTTGGCCCTATGCACACCTTGCACGAGTCAGTCCTTCAATATTTTATACTCCAATGAGTATATTTTCACTCCTCACACTCACTTTATGAAATTCACGTTATCTCTCATGAGCTATTGAGTCTGTAAATAAATATTCCTTTGAACTCCTTTCCTGGGTACTGTGCACTCCTTGCACCAATATTTCAGAAGAGAAACAATTGAAACTTACAGAACATCAAAGGTCCATTCACTCTACCATGAAATACACACATAGGCATATAAACATAGAAAAATAGATAACATAACATTACCCAAAAAATTAGAGATAAGAAAACTCAAACATTGAAGAAAATCCCCTCTATTATATTCCTTCAGTAAAACATTTACAAGAGTTCCAAAATCTCTCAACAAAATAACAATAACTTCAATAAATTTCATCTTTTCTTTCTCAGCAGTAATCACAATAACCTCAGCAGCATTCAAATTCTTCTTTCAACAACCTCTTTTGGACATAGATTACATGTATTTATACATGAGGGGGCTTCTCGAGCCTTCCCTCCAGACTATATTAGTTCTTTCATATCACAATTAAGTATCCTACCACTAAGGCGTATTCCAAGAAATGAATAATTACAACCTAGATATGAGTTGATTCTCAAAGTTTGTACAATCCTATAATGGCTCAATGGCTCAAGATTCTAGAAATTAAAATCTCTTGGAGCTCATACAATGGCTCAATATTCTAGATCTTATGAGATCTTTAATTATAATACTTTAAAAATATTAAAGTGACGCACTCTCCTTGGAATACAAACTAGTTTGAATGCGCGTGTTGGATGTTGAGATGTCCTCCACTTGGATTCATTGAATGTTGATGGTGATGCTCCTACATCATACTCCTCTGGACAAAAATATTCATGGACTCTTGCCCATGAGCTCTTGTCCATGAGATAAAAAATATTATCTATCTATGGATTCTCTTATATGGGCATCTGTTGCTTCCATTGAATCTCCTCTCAATCATCTTCCCCTTTTGTATCATCCATCCGGTAAGGTTATAAGTCTTCTACATTGAATATTGGCAATATTCCAATGTCATCTGGCAGTTCAATCTCATAAGAGTTTGTAATGAATTTTATGAGTATCTTACAAGGTCCTATCTTATTCATCTTCAACTTATTATATTTCCATTTTGGAAATATTTCCTTCCTAAGGTGTGCTAAGACTTGATCTCCAATTTCAAAATTAACGTCTCTTCTCCTCTGGTCTATTCTTCTCTTGTATTTTTGGTTGGTATTCTGTAATTGTCCTTTAATTCGATAATGTAACTTTTGCATTTTTGTATAAAAATATTGTTCTCCCTCACTTCGGAATTCATCTTGTCCCAAATATCTCAATTATAAAATTCCTCTTGAATGCATCCCATATACTATCTAGAAAAAACTCTTACTAGTACTCATATTTGGTGAGTCATTATATGAAAACTCTACATGGGGCATAATTTTATCCCACACATTGTTATGTTCAGTGACCAAACTCCTGAATAGATTCCCTAAAATTTGATTCACTACCTCTTTATATCCATCTTTTTGAGGATGATATGATGAACTGAAAGAAAAACTCATCCCCACATTCTTCCACAAGGTCCTCCAAAAGTGTCACACAAATTTGGTATCTATGTCTGAGACTATACTCCTGCAAAACCCATGCAATCTCACAATCTCCTTGAAAAAAATAATTTCTATGTGGGTAGCATCACTGGTTTTATAACATGGTATGAAATGTTCCATCTTTGAAAATATATCAACCACCACAAAGATTGAATCACTTCCCCTCTGGGTTCTTCGCAATCCCAGAGTAAAATCCATACTTATAACATCCCATGACTTCTCTCGAATAGGCAATGGTTGATACAATCCAGTGTCTTGTTGCTTTCTCTTAGAATATTGGCAGATTCTACATCTGTCCAGGAAATTCTTCACATCAAACCTCATGCCTGGATAATAGTATCAAGAACTCAACTGCGAGTATGTTGTATCATGGCCAAAGTGTTCAGCCAATCCTCCGCTATGTTTTTTCCTTTAGAAAATTGTCCCTGATAGAGCATTTCAGGATACACAACTGACTTCCCATGAATAACAGTTCGTCTTGGATCAAATACTACATCCATTGATTTTTTTATCTTAGAAAATGGTTTCCACATGGTTCATAAGCTTCCTTGAAATCCGGGTCTTCTTGATACATCTCCTTGAGGTGTTCAAATCCAAAAATATCCACTTGGAATTATTGCAAGATCAAACATCTCCTGTTAAAAGCATCTGCAACCTTTTTAGCACTTCCACTAATATGATTGATAACAAAAGTAAAATTCTACATGAATTCTACCCATTTGCATGTCTCTGATTCAATTTCTCTTATTTGGTTATAAACTGCAAAGCCTAATTTTTAGTATACAAAAAAAACTCCTTCAGGGTAAGATAATGCCTCCACTTTTTCAAAGTTTGCTTTATAGCATAAAATTCCTTGTCATATGTTGAATATTTCCTCTTTAAATCATTCAAATTCTCACTGAAATAAGCAACAAGCTTATTATCTTGACTTAAAATTGTGTCAATGGCTACTCCACTTGCATCACATTTGATCTAAAAAATCTTCTTAAAATATGGCAGAACTAAAACAGGTTGTTCTGTTATGTTTTTTTTCAACACTCTAAATCCCTTGTCATATTATTATGTCGAATTAAAATATCCATCTTCCTTCTTTATGGTATCCAGTTTGGGTGCACAAATACTTCTGAAACTCCTGATGAATTTCCTGTAAAAACTCCCCAACCCATGAAAAATCCTAACTTCAAACACGCTTCTTGGAGAAGGCCATTCCCTTATTTCCCTCCCCTTCTCTGGATCCATGTTCAATTGATTTGAATATATTATGGACCCAAAATAAACAAGTTTTGTATTCCTAAAAGAACATTTCTTCAAATTCAACAAAAAATTATCCTTTTGTAACCTCCTCAACACCATATTCAAATGTCTTAAATGCTTCTTTTCAATCTTACTGAAAACTAGAATATCATGTAAATAAACAATCACAAATTTACCAATAAAATATTTGAGCACTTCATTCATTAATCTCATGAACATACTTGGGGTATTTGTTAATCCAAACGACATAACAAACAACTCATATAATCCTTCATTTGTTTTGAATGTTGTTTTCCATTCATATCCCTCTCTGATACTTATCTGATGATAACCAATCTTCAAGTCTATTATGGAAAAATAACTAGCTCCACTCAAGCAATCCATTAAATCATCCATTTTGGGTAAAGGAAATCTATACATGATGGTTATCTTGTTGATGGCTCTAGAATATGTGCACATTCTCCAATGTCCATCCTTATTTGGACTCAACACAGTTGGTACGACACATGGGCTCAAACTTTCCTTGATCAAACCTTTATCTAGCAACTCTTGAACTTTCTCCTTGAACTCTTCATTCTCTTGAGCAGTTAATCTGTATGCTACTTTGTTCGACAAACTTGCTCCCAGAAAAAGTCAATATGGTGACTGATACTCCTGATGGGTGGTAAAGTGTGTGGTAACTAATCCACCACAATATCAGCAAACACATCCAATAGCTCCTGAAAGTTTACAGGAAAATCATTTATATAAGTGCTTGTGAGATTGACTCTCAGCTTACCTAAAAAAAAATTGCATTTCCTGGTGTTTCTTAACTTCTATTAAAGTTCCTTCCCACTCATGAGAAGTATATTAGGAATAGCTTCCTCTTTGACTCCTTTATCTTCTATTGGTTACATCATATTCTTATATCCATTTTTCTCAAGGGTATAAGTATTCTTCCTCCCATATGTATGACATTCCTGTCATATTGCCAAGGTCTTCCCAAAAGAACATGACACACATCCATAGGTATGACATCACATAAAACTTTATCCCTATAGCCACCTATTTTAAACTCAAATTTACACTATCTACTTACCACGACTTCATTTCATTTCTGCAACCATGACACCTTGTACGGATTCAAATGTGCTTTCATCTCCAAATTCATATTTTCCACCATCCTCTTGGATACTATAATACCCCTAGGATGAACTTAATTGTAAATGTAAATGAAAATGTACTTAAGCTGGTGAGTTGTTTTATATAATTTTTGGTATGCACCTTCCATGGTATAGTGCACACATGTACTATGTGCTAAAATAATGAAGTGTGCACATTCCAGAACACAACGTGCAACAAACTTAAGTGCATGCGATTTTGAGGCCAAGGAGCCTTTGTTTATATGTTGTGTTGTATAGGATGGTGAGGCAATTATTATAATCTAGGAGTATTATGTGTTTATTAGGCCGGAGAGGCTCGATGCTAAGGCCAGTGAACCTATTTTTGTATATGTAATTATGCAGATCATTAATAAAATGTCACCAACTGTGTGTAGACCTTCCACGAACCTTCGAGCCATAGACCATGCTTCTCATCACCCTCAGTAGTGGGTCACCCTTGAGTTGGGACTAAAATCCACCCGGGTAAAGGGATTCCTAGCTAGCCTTACATATCTCAAACAATAGGAAAGACTCTATCACAGGTGCCAACTCAAACTAATAGCCTACAGTCTCCCATTCCCCACATGCATGTCCCACCACATGAAGTGTGCCCCTTCTCTACTCAATAGTCCCTCGACTTCCCCACTTCCCTTACAGGGCTTCAACAATAGTCTGGATAGGAAGACTCAGAGACATGTGGTTGCAATTTAGCACATTTGGGAATCAATTCCCAGTAATTCTCTCACCTAGAAAGAAATTTCCCATGGGCCTGACAAGCCGCCTCTTCAATATCCCACAGGCCTGACAACCTGCCTCTTCAGTCCATATCCCAAGATATCCAAGTACATGTACAGGTACTAGTACGAGTATGGGTACAAGTATAGGTACAGTGATAGTAATAGAAAGGTACAGAGGAAAATATGGTATCAAATCTCTAGTTTTCAACACTGAGCCAAGATGGGCCAAACAAGTTGAGTTGAAGATAAATTTCATAGAGAATTGATTTCAAAGTGGCCAAATTTCAAGTTACAGAGCATCTCTGGTAAAATTTAGAAGCAACGATGTGGAATTGGGCAAAATCCCCAATTTGTGTTGTTAAATTCATGGGAAAATTGAGATATGTGTCCAAGTAGTGAGATATTCTTAATTTAGTATCTATTTTAGCAAATTCGGGCCTGGAATTTGTCGAATTTGAAGTTACAGGGAAGCCATGAAAAATGGAGTGAGATTAGCTGATTAAAATTCTCAATTCGTGAATTGAGTTTGGGAAAAAATTGTTCCATAAATGTCAAACAACAACGATTTGTTGTTGTAGAGGTTGAATTGCTAGTATCAGGGTGAAATTGAACAAATTTCATAGTTGCAGACTGTTTATGGTGAAAATTGCGAAAAAGTTTGGCAAAAGCCCCAATTTCTACAATGGAATTCGTGAGGAATTGATGCACATAAAAATGAATGTGTGTCGATGGGCACACTAAAAATGCATGATGAGTAGTGAAAAGCTTGTGATATGTGGAAAAATATTGGTGTGTGGGTGCGCGTGCTTGAATTTGGCATTGCACGGTGCATAGTGGCATTGTGCGGAAAAATATTGGCATGTGGGTGTGTGCGCTAAAATGTGGCATTGCCCGGTGCAGAGTGGCATTGTGTGAAAAAATAATGGCGTGCAGGTGTGTGTGCTAAAATTTGGCATTCCACAGTGCAGAGTGGTAATGCGTGTAAAATATTGTCGCGCAGTTGTGCACACTTAAATTTGGCGTTGTGCTGTGCAGATTGGTAATGCACAAAAAATATTGGCACATAGTTGTGCACACTTAAATTTGGCACTGCACGGTGCAGAGTGGTAACGCACATAAAATATTCGCGCACGGGTCTGCACACTTAAATTTGGCGTTGTGCGGTGCAGAGTGGTAACGCGTGAAAAATATTGGTGTGTGGGTATGCACACTAAATTTGGAATTGCACGATGCAGATTGAGTTGTGCATGTGTAATACTAGCATGTGCAGTGTGCACATGCATAATAATGGTGTGCATAGTGTGCACAGTATTGACAGAGCACAGAGGAATTTTGTTGGTGTGCACACAATGTGGGTTTATGCTATTGCGCGACAGTTTAGTTAATTATGTGTCCGGAGTACTAGTGAGCAATGGGGGCATACTAAACTTGGGCATGGTGTAGTGCATAGATTCAAATGCCCACTGAATATTAGCACATGACACAAAATTGCACGCAACTGGTATTAGTGCATGGACCAAAATTGTGTGCGATGGATATTAGCACGCGACACAAAAGTAGTGTGCACCAATTATTGCTGCGACAGAGAAGTGATCCACATTGGTTATAGGTGCACGAAGCATGCACTACCTTATGGTATTATTGTGCATTCTAAATATGGTTCTGCAGGTTCAAATTTGTGCACGCGAAGTCGTTTTGATTGTCTAGAACAACAGAAAACTAGTGAATTGTTGCGACATTTTATATTGTTTGAACGACATATTTTCGTAGTGCATTTTTTGGCCCTAAACAACGTTTTTAGCTACTCAAAAACCTTGAGAACATTGTGTACCAAGGTGCAGTTGGTGTCTGCGACTCAAATGAAAGAGCTCATAGAGAGATTTCTAATGGTGTAAATCATTCACAAATGGAGCTTTTATGAGGAAGTTATAGGACAAACATTGGAGGGTAAATTTTAAGACCCAACTAACTTCGAAGGGCCATAAATTTCTTCTCTAGAATTATATTGAGGTGCAGGAGAATTTTATGGAAATATATTGAACAATATAATAAATTCCTAGAGCTGAATTAAAATTATGGGCATGTTAAAAATGTTTAAGATGGAAAAGAAGGTACCTGTAGCATTCTAGACCAAAAATACTAATTGGCCTAGAACTTCAGTAGGCTGTAACTAGCATCCCAGAACCCAGAAAGAGGTGAAACTTAGATATACTGTCCAAAATATGTATATGAAGAAACCCAATTTAGATCCTACTAGAACTCCAATGGAGTAGGTGCAAAAAAATGCATAATTATAGCATAAAATTGCACCAAGTTGAAGAGTGAATAGAAAAATTAATGGACAATTTTCAAATAACCATAACTTTCTACTCAATACTCAGAATTGAGCATGGAAGTGGGTGTTGGAAAGTTCTTAGAAAGTAGAATATAATTATTCACCCATAAAATTGATCTACGAATTCAATTTTCAGGAAATCAGAATAAATCATTTTGATGTATTATTGAACCAGAATGGTTCATATTTTCATGAAATTGTTGAGTTAGTTAACCTAACAAAGTTTTGTTGGCTGCACATTTTGCAGAGTTAACAACAACTAGATCAAATCAAGATCAACACAGAGTGTAGAGAAATGGAATATGCACAAGTTAATTATAGCCAGGAAGATGAGATCAAAGGGATGGTTGTCCATATGGGAATTGAAGGAACAAACTCCAATGGACATGGAGAAGGAAGGGATGAAAACATGAATATGGTAGAGACCATTAAAAATTTGCAAAAGGATGTCCAAATCCATAAATATGATAATCAAAGGCTTATAAAATCCAAGGAGAAACATGAGGACTTCAACATGAAGTTAATGCAAATCTTGAACATAATAGAAAATAAATTGGACAAGGAGAGTGGCTCAAGAAAATCAGTAAGTCACGTGTCTTCTGATGAGAAAAGAAGAACAAGAAGTGTTAGTAGACATCACCATCACTCCTTGAGGCATTCCAATAGGAGAGCGCACAACAAATCAAGTCCATCCCCTGTCAAGAAGCGTAAGAGGTCTGGGGTGGATGAGCTATGAGGAGAAATGAAGAAAATCAAATCTCCTACATTTGATGGTGAGAACAAGAAGGATGAAGATGTAGAAACATGGCTGCTAGGTAGGAGAAAGTATTTTCAATTGAATAATTATTCTTCTCATGTAGAAGGAAGAATTGTTGTCTATAAAATCAAGGGAAAGGAATCCATGTGGTGGGATCAACTTGTGTAGGTGCAACACATTAAAGAGAAAAATTTTATGTGGAAGAAATTCAAGAAGTATTTTGGAAAGAAATACTTGACTAAGAGATAATATGACAAGAAAATGAAAGAGTTATTTGAACTCAAACTTGGGAGTATGACCATAGATGAATATGAAAGAAGGTTTTTAGAATTGTTGAAGTATGTTTCCTTCATCAAGGGTGAGACAATTAAGATTCAGAGGTATTTAAGTGGATTTCCATCATTCATCAGTGACAAAATACAATATGATGATCCCAAAACATTGGAAGATACCATAAGGCAAGTTAAATTCCTATATGTTCAACAAAAAGCAAGGCCAAATTTCCAAAAATATTGGGAAGACAAAAAGAAATTCAATATGGATTAGAGGAAGAAGGGGACTAAGCCACCATTCTTTAGAAATAATTCTTAGGGAAAAACAACTTCTAGATAACCCAAAATTATTGAGACAGGGGGTCAAAGGCCAAGGAAACCACCTATTTAATGTTGGATTTGTAAAGGATATCATATGTTTAGGCATTGTCCTCACAGAGTTGAAAAAGTGAGGATTGTTCACAATGTATAGCAAGATGAGATAGTGGAGGACATGGGCATAAATGTACCAAGGATCTATGCAGCCTTGGACAACAAGAAAGCAGAGTATCAATCACATATGATTGAAGTGGAAGGTATGATCAACAACCAAAACATTGCTATTTTAATTGATTCGGGATCTAGTCATAGTTATAAAGATCCTAAGATGGTGGAAATTTTTCATTTGCCAAGAATCAAGCATGGAAAATTATGGTTGGTACAGCTAGCTACTGGAGCCAAAAGAAAAGTTAATGAGATGGTTAAGTCATGTCCTATGGACATGAATGGACTGCACACCAGGGCATATTTGAACATCTTGCCTTTAGGTTCCTATGTCTGTCTAATTGGGATGGATTGGTTGGACCAACATCATGCTATCCCAGACTTTCATAACAACACATTTGATTTCTTAGATGAGGAAGGGAACATAAGGACAGTGTAGGGAATTCCCAAGGAAGTAACCATCAGAGAAATTTCAGCATTGTAGCTGAAGAAATGTTACAGAAAAGGGTGTCAAATATTTGCATCTCATATGGAAGAGACGCCTAAATATAGCGTGTAAAATATTGAATATTATGCAGTCCTAAAAGAGTTTGAAGATGTTCTTAAGGAAATAGCAAGATTACCCCCTAAAAGAGACATTGATTTCTCCACAAGTTTGATGCCTGGAAAAACTCCAGTATCCAAGAATCCATATAGGATGAGTACACCAGAATTGAAGGAGTTGCAAATGCAACTTGAAGAGCTCCTGAAGAA
>JASDQU010014454.1:76186-89414 GCA_032191745.1 Picea mariana
CAGTTCATAGTGGTTCCATTTGGGTTATCAAATGCACCAACTATCTTCATGTGTTTAATGAATGGTATTTTCAGAGAATACTTAGATAAGTTTTTAATTGTATTTTTAGATGACACTCTTATATATTCTAAGTCAAAGGAAGAGCATGAACAACACTTGAGTATGGTATTACAAGTATTAAGGGAGCATGAGTTGTATGCCAAATTGAGCAAGTGTTCATTTTATCAGAAGAAAATTCATTATTTGGGACATATCATTTCAAAGGATGGGATAGCAGTGGATCTTGAGAATATATAAGGCATTAGAGGATGGTCATCGCCAAAGAATGTGATAGACATCAGATCATTCATGGGCCTTGCAGGATACTATAGGAGATTTATTGAAGGATTCTCAAATATTGCACACCCAATCACTTCCTTGCAAAATAAGGGTGTGAAGTTTCAGTGGACATTGAATTGTGAAAAGAGTTTCCAACACTTGAAGAAATTGTTAACCAATGCTCCAATTTTAAGGATTTCATATCCAAATGAAGACTTCATTGTATGCACATATGCATGTAAACAAGGACTTGGTGGAGTCCTCAGTCAAAATTGGTTTGTTGTATGTTATGAATCAAGGAATTTGAAGGAGAATGAAAGGAACTATGCCACTCATGATTTGGAGTTGGTAGCCATAGTGCATGCCTTGAGGAAATGGAGACACTACCTAATGGAGAAAAGGTTTGAGATGAGGACAAACCATAATGGTCTGAAATATTTATTTGATCTTCCAACTCTAAAGTTTAGGCAAAGCAGATGGTTAGAATTTCTCAGTGATTATGACTTTGATATAAAACATATCAAGCGGAAAGAGAACAAAGTGGTTGATGAACTTAGTAGAAGGGTGCATGAGTTGCATGCTACAGCCATTAGCATGTACCAATCAGATTTGAAAGATGAAATTTTGGAGGCCTCAAAATCAGATTTGCATTACAAGGAATTAGTGGCAAAATTACAACAAGGTATTTTGCAACAAAAAATTGAAGACTATAAGCTAGAAAATGATGAAATTCTCATATACAGGGGCATAATTTATGTACCAAATTCCCAGGAATTGAAAAATATGATATTGAGAGAAATGCATAATGTACCTTATGTTGGACACCAAGGTTATCAGAAAACTATTGCAGTTGTCAAGAGCCAATATTATTGGTCGGGCATGAAGAAAGAAGTTGCTGATTTTATTGCCAAATGTTTGGAGTGTCAAAAGGTAAAGGCTCAGCATAGACACCCGGCTATTTTTCTACAACCATTACCCATTCCTAAGTGGAAATGGGAGGTTGTGACAATGGATTTCATCACTAAACTACCCAGAACAAACAAACAACATGATTCTATCATGGTAGTGGTCGATAAGCTTACTAAACCTGTCCATTTTATTCCAGTAAAGCTCACTCACAAGGCATCCAACATTGTTGATGTTTATATGAGAGAAATTGATCAATTACATGGTATACCCAATACAATTGTGTTTTACAGAGATCCAAAATTTACCTCAAATTTTTGGAAGGGACTATTTAATGGATTTGGAACAATTTTGAATTTTAGTACAGGTTATCATCCAGAATCAGATGGACAAATAGAGAGTGTGAATTGAGTTATTGAGGATATGTTGAGGATGTATGTGATGGATAAACCCTAAAAGTGGGAAGACTACCTACACTTAGTAGAGTTTGTGTATAAAAATGGGTACCAAGAATCTCTAAAGATGAGCCCATTTAAGTCACTTTATGGCAGAAGGTGCAAAACATAAGTAAGATGGGATAACCCATCAAATAGAGCAATGGTTGGGCCAAAATTACTCAGGGAAATAGAAGAGAAAATTTTGAAAATAAAACATAATCTAAAGGTTTCCCAAGACAGGAAGAAAAGATATGCTGATAAGGGAAGAACTCACAGGTAATTTAAAGTGGGGGACCATGTATTCTTGAAAGTGAAGGCCAACATAAGTTCCCTAAAGTTGAGAAATTGTTCAAAGTTGTCAGCTCGCTATTGTGGGCCATTTGAAATCCTAGAAAGGATTGGTCCAGTATCTTATATGATTGCATTGCCTGCATCTATGTCTGTTCATAATGTATTCCATGTATCATTTCTCAAGAAATATATACCTGATGCTAATCATGTAATTTATTGGAATTTTATTCAGGTGGAGCAAGAAGGTGCTATCAAAGTGCATCTGATACAAATTCTAGATTGAAATATAAAATGACTCCGGAATCAATCCATAGGGATTGTAAAGGTCCAATGGACATGTTACGGTCCTGAGGATGCTACTTGGGAGCATGAGGATACAATGCGGGCATAATACATGCATATTTTTGAAGATTTTGGAAATCTTATTGATATGAGTATATAATGTACTGAGGACAATGCATAAATAAGGGGAGGGGATTGTAATACCCCTAGGTGGAACCCAATTGTAAATGCAAATGAAAATGTACTTAAGATATTGAGTTGTTTGATATCATTTTTTGTATGCACCTTCCATGGTATAGTGTGCACATGTATTGTTCGCTAAAATGATGAAGTGTGCACATTCTAGGATACTGCGTGCAACAAACTTAAGTATGGATGATTTTGAGTCCAAAGAGCCTTTGTGTATATGTTGTGTTGTATAGGCTGGTGAGCTAGTTATTATAAGCTAGGAGGCTTGTATGTTTATTAGGATGGATATCCTGGATGCTAAGGCTAGTGAGCCTATTTTTGTATATGTAATTATGCATATCATTAATATAATACATCGCTACATGTAGACCAACCACGATAAAAGAGTATGGGGGACTAAACTCCACTAGTTAGGGAAAGGGGGGACTAAAAGTTAAGGATAAGGGGATAAGATAGGGAGATTAATCCAAAAAGGGAATATTATATTAATATTCCTTAAATTATAAAGTATGGATAATTATTTTATCCTAAGTTCTAAGGATGGGGACAAGTGGGCCAAAGTAGCTCCCAACATGACAAGTGTGAAGTTGGGAACATGCATACATATAGTTTGGACTTAGTTAATTTTTCCATTCATTCATTCCATCATCATTCACTAACTCATCCAGTTGTCCTCCATACCTTTCTGTTACTATCAGTGTACTTGTATTTGTACCCATACTCATACTCGTACCTATACTTGTACCTGGTTAGCTTGGGAGATGGACTGAAGAGGCAGGTTGTTAGGCCCATGGGATATTGAAGAGGCAGGTTGTTAGGCTCATGAGAAATTTCTCTCTAGGTGAGAGAATTGTTGGGAATTGATTCCCAAAGGTGCTAAACTGCAGCTATAGGGCTCTAAGACTTCATGTCTTACATGTTGTTGAAGCCCTGGAAGGGAAGAGGGGAAACCAAGGGACTGTTGAGTAGAGAAGGGGAACACTTCCTAGGGTTGGACATGCATGTGGGGAATGAGGGACTATAGGTTCTTAGTTTGAGTTGCCATATTTCCTTCATACATCATGACTTCCATTTTTTCTCTGGTTCCCATGATGAAAAAAACCCTCAACAATGGCTCCTCTGCTTCTTGTTCTCCTACAACTTCTTCTGCTTCTACATCTTCACTTTCAGCTTCAGTGACATTACCATATTCATGTGCTCTTATTTGTGTTTTCTCCATGGTGTCTAAACTTGCACGAAGTTGTCTCATTTCCTATTCCATGGATACATTGACTATAGGTCTCTCCCTGCATATTCTCGATGACATGATTCTAAATTTTATTTTTCTCACAGAGCTTATTTTTTGTTCTAATACCACTTGATGGTATTGGAAAAATCTCCTCCTTTTCATGGTATCTGTAGAAAAAATCAAGCTCCGATATCACTTGATGCAAACCCCCACCACTCTTGGGGCTCGCGCGACCTCTCGGTCTAGGATTTTTCTTACAAAGGAGCTGAATTAGCTCTCGGGTCCTCGTTGAACCCTCAAAAAATCATTTCCACATACATTTTTCCTTTTCCCTACATGAAAATTTGCATTTATGAGAGTATTATCATGTCAACGGAGAAATCCACATGATCTTGGGCCAAAACCATAGGTTAAAACTTTAAATGGAGGGAACTATGGAACTTCAGAACTCCTAGCTTCGAGATTTTTCCCCGCTCCAACACGCGATAATTCTGAATGCACAAACTTCAAAATCACAGATTAGACGATTGACGTCTGCCTCAGATCAGTGGTCTAGGTTTTCTCCAGGCTTTGGAGATTTTCATGCCTTGAACCATGCTTCCTTCCGGAGTATCGAACTCTGAACACATGAAGGGTCTCGATCAATGGTCCATGCATCCAAACAAATAGACGGTCGAGAAGGGCTCTCAGCCTTGGGTCTTCGAGGGTTTTTGACCCAAACAAAATCACACCACAAATATTTTGGAGTGTCGAATTCTAAAAGCTGATATCTGTCAACATGTGTACATGGGGCGAACATTTAGGATCTACTCCAGGATTCAGAGCTTCAGTGTTTTTATTTCACTCTCTTGCGACAATACTTCAATTTCTCCAGAGCGACGAAGTATAAAGGACTTAGAATATTAATGATCGCTCTCCTTTCTCATATTTGACGGCTATGAAAGATATAACTCCTCCTTGATCGGATCTCATCCACTTGACCTTCAAACAAAATTTTCCTTCCTTCAAGAACCAAATTGAAATATCCTTCCTAAGATTTGACACTCTAAGGATGGTAGACTCAGATGCACACTTGTGCTTCTCCTCAGTTTGGAACCTAGACTGTATTCTGGTGCACACTTGTGCTACTTCTCCTGATATTGAGACTTAGAAAAATCTTATGTGTACTCCTTGTGCTTGCTCTCCTCTTGAACATTTTCAACACTTCTCTAAGTGTTGGCTCTATTCACACCTTGCATGGTTCGATCCTTCGAGATTTTATACTCCAAAGAGTATATGTGCACTCCTCGTACTCACTCTATGAAATTCACGTTATATCTCCCGAGCTATTGAGTCTATAAATGACTCTTCCTTCACACTCTTTGTGTGGGCACTATACACTCCTTGCACCAAGATTTTAGAAGAGAAACAATTGAAACTTACAGAAATTCAAAGGTCCATTCACTCAACCATGAAATACACTCACAGTCATATAAACACATAAAAATAGATAACATAACATTACCCAAATAGCTCAGATATAAGAAAACTCAAACATTGAAGAAAATCCCCTCTATTATATTCCTTCAGCAAAACATTTACAAGAGTTCCAACAAATATTAGCAAAGTAACAATAACTTCAATAGCTTTCATATTTTCTTTCTCAGCAGCAATCACAATAACTTCAATAGCATTCAACTTCTTCTTTCAGCATCCTCTTTTGGGTATAGATTATATGTATTTATACATGAGGGGGCTTCTTGAGCCTTCCCTCCATATTATATTAGTGCTTTCATATCACAATTAAGTATCCTACCACTAGGGATTATTAAAATAAATGAATAATTACAACCCAGATATGAATCAATGCTCAAAATGTTTACAATCCTAAAGGTAATTAAAGCAATTAGAATCTCCTGGAGCTCATACAATGACACAACCTTCAAGATGTTATGAGATATTTAATTACAATACTTTCAAAATATTAAACTGACACACTCTCCTTGGAATCCAAACCAGTTTGAATATGCATGTCAGATGTTGAATTGTCCTCCACTTGGACTCATTGAATGTTTATGGCGATACTCCTACATCAGTGTAGACCTATTTTTCTTGTTTCCGCCTCCTAGATCACGAATCTCCTCCCAAATATGATCTGCAAAATATTAGGAATACAATGCAGCAAAATATGCAATCTCTACTGATCACTTTAAAAGTATATACATAGATATAAATTCACAAATTAACAAAATCATGTAAACATAGGGTTTTGAAACAAGGATGAACTCTTTTATTGAATTGTAAGATAAAAAGGATTACAATCTGTTTTGACAACCTATCCATGAACCAAGTTCGGGATCCTTTGTCGTGCCTCCAAGTGCATCAATCCCACGATAGCTTCTCGCAACCAACATATCACCAAGGGAATGAGGAAGGGTTGCATAAGGAGAAAGGATGGAGGGGAAGGCTGAGGCTAAAACTCAGAATGGGATGCAAATCTTGGGCTAAGAAAGGAAAGGGATTTTGGTAGAATTTTCTTATTCTCTTTCTTATGTTCATAAATGACACCACAAGACCTCTTTTTATATGAGATAAATATGGTTATTCGGTTTGAGGATGGGCTACAAGGGGTAAAATTGTTAGGAAACCCTCCATATCCTATGAACTCTATTGAATTCCACCCAATTTTATATGTTTTGCAACTTTTGGAGGTAAATGTGACCTATATAGTATGCAGAATGCATGTGTACGCGGGCTAACTAGCATGCAACACATGTGTGTATGCAGGCTAACTAGCATGCAACATGGGTGTGTATGCGGGATAATAATTCAGCAGGACGTATGCACTCTCCAAAAACTGGTTTTTTAAAAGGAAGCCTCAACAATATTTTGGAAAAGTATGCAAATGGGAGGGCCAATGTCTTGTTTGCACAGATAAGGCAATTTGGACTATAAAAAGCATGGAAAGGGTGTCAAAATTTTATTTTTCTTAGTACCCCTTTGTTTTTTTGACGTGTCACTCTTCTTTGGGTGGCATAGGTGGTGAACGTCCCTTTTCCTTAGTAACCCTTTCTCTTAGGTGATGTATCACCCTTGCTAAGTTGGAATAGATTTCAACCTCTTCATTTTCTTAGTGGCCCTTTCTCCTTGTTCACATGGAAGAGGTGTCAAACATTTATTTTTCTTAGTACCCCTTTATCTTTATTGTCATGTCTCCCTTTTCTATGTGGCATAGGTGTTGAAATTATCTTTTCCTTCTTACACCTTTCTATTAGGCGATGTGTCACCCTTGCTATTATGGTATAGATTTCAGCCTCTTCATTTTATTAGTAACCCTTTCTCCTTGTTGAAATGTCATGGGTTTCAGACTTTTATTTTTCTTCATACCCCTTTATATTTGTTGACGTGACACCCTTTTTTGTGTGGCATATGTGTTGAACTTATATTTTCCTTAGTATCACTTTCCCTTAGGTAACATGTCACCCTTGCTGAGTTGGAATATCTTTCAGCCTAATCATTTTATTAGTACCCCATGATGTTAGGTAACGTTTATCCCTTGTTGAGTTGGAATAGCATTCAACCTCTTTGTTTTCTTAGTACCCCTTTCTCCTTGTTGACATGGCATGGGTTTTAAACTTTTATTTTTTTTAGTACCCCTTTATATTTGTTGGCATTTCACCCTTTTTTTCGTGGCATAGGTGTTGAACTTATATTTTCCTTAGTACATATTTCCCTTAGGTGACATGTCACCCTTTCTGAGTTGGAATATCTTTCAACCTATTCATTTTCTTATTACCTCTTTATCCTTGTTGACATTGCACGAGCGTAAAATTTTACTTTTCTTAGTACCCCTTTACCTTGTTGACGTGTCACCCTTTTTTGTGTGGCATAAGTATTGAACTTTTCTTTTCCATAATACTCCTTTCTCTTAGGTGACGTGTCATCCTTTCTGAGTTGGAATATCTTGTCACCTCTTTATTTTCTCAGTACCCCTTGTTATCCCCATTTTGTGGGATAACTAAGGAGATCATGTCTTGAGGCCTTTAGGTTGTAGATATGGAGTGTCAAGACACTACATGACCAACAATATCCATTTGCATAGATGGAGACCTTTCTCACCACCACATAGGTCATGATTTTCATATGGCATCCACCACACCAACTGGCTTCCGAGAGGCACTAGGCCTTGCTCCATGAGGTACAAGTTAGGTATTATGGTGAGTGTCATTTCAATATTTGAGGCATTTGAGTATGTTGTATCTTAGACTTCTTTAGATTTCATGACATATGCTTTGACATTATGCCTTTTTTCCTGTTTCACCTTAGTGGTTGACATTGTGCCCTAGTAAGTGGTATTCCTAGGGAATGGGTTTTCTACTATGAGCTCCCTTGAAGATCCATCATACCATTCCTAGTCATATTTGTTGAGGAAAAGATACGAATGATCTTACTCAAGAATTTTCATATTTTTCTTGGCTAAAGAAAAATAGATGGGAATGTCACCCTAGGTTTATAGCCATCAAAAATAAAATCCTAACTCACAAGTATCGATTACAAGTGCTTAGGCTAGTCTTTTCACAAATAAAATCTTGATGGAAAATTCATTTTAATATGATTTTTTGAATATAATAGTTGCTGAAAACAGTGTAAAGAAAGAAGACACCAAGATGATAATCGAGACAGATGAGACATAAAGCAATCCTTTATTTCATTCCAATTCACCAAAAATTCATTTTCTTTACAAAATATCATACAAAAATTTCGAACCAAAGTCAAACTTAGACATCCTGGATGAAACATACAAAAGGAACTCTAACAGAAAACCAAAAATGAGCTCTAAAAGTTGGATCATCTTGCCACAGATTTTTTCCCACTCGACAATGCACAATAGCCTTTTCCAGTCATAAAAACTAATTCACAAATAGACAAGTCTACACATACTATCAGATATAGATCAACACCTCTGAAAAACAATTTTCTGAATGATGTAATTCACCCCTGAATGTTGTTGTCTACAATAAGACCCTACTATCATAAAAGAGAATTAGGCTTGTGATAAATTAAGGAATGAATGAAACCTGAACTATCTCAACATAAACTCAAAGAGAAAACCTTAGTATTCTTCTCCTTCTATCCTCCTCTCATTCCTCCCTTTATCTTTTCCTTTAAGCAAGTTAGAATTGGTTGAAGTAGTTGAACCACCTCATTAGTTAAGTTAACTAAGAACTCAACCAAATTTTTAGTTAAGGGGGGAAAAGTAATAAGTCATAATAAAGGATTTAAATAAATAATAACTAGTAGGTGGGATGCCTTGTAACTCCCATTTAGCTCTTAACAATTATAACATAACTAGTCAATTAAGCAAGAACAACTCTCCTTGTGACTCCCATCATCACATGCACTTTTGACAATTTATCTCATTTATATTTGACATTGTTTTCAAAAATGCATTACTCACATATCCAAAAATAAAACATGCTATCCAAAAATTCCTGAAGTCAACTGTCATCAACAATAGATAAAATAAAAAATACTCAAAAGCCATATTTCCCACTCTGAGATGCAATCTTTCCTTGATTGTTGTTGTCACCCTTTGATTTTCCTAAATTTTCCTTTGGTTTCGTTGATCCTTTAGGCCTAATCTCATTGATCACGTGAGAACGGTCATCCCTCAAATGCATCTGGGAAGACACAGATTTATCAGAGCCATTGGAGGGTGAGGAAGGGGCAACAATGGTTTTTCCTTTGTCAAGGGCATGGTGGGCCTCGGTTTTCAACCTTTTGCTAGCATGAGAGGACTGAACTGGTGAGTGAACAAGTGCAACATGGACAATGGGGTTAATAGGTAGGGGAGAAGGTAGGGACAAATTGGGCCAGCCACGATGTTGGGAGATTGTCGGATGGACAATCTCTTGCCATTGTCGGAGAAATTTATATTTTCGACACACTAGTTCAGTGGGAGTTAACTGACTAGTTTTATTTTAGACTTTCTATTTTTACCATCACTATTATGCATGCATGCATTCCTAAGGAAATATCATTGCTTGATTGATTTTCTTAATTATGGAATGTTTTGCCCTATATATGAGTTTATTCCACTCATGCATTGTATCATATTGATCATGATCTATGTATCAATCATCAGCTCATTGGAGTAGTGTGAATATATTTTCTCATTCTTCCATATTGAATATCTTTTCCTTTCTTGATAAGTTTTGTTTGTACTTGTTTAGCTAGATCTCTTGTGCAGGTTTCCATGAAACACTGACAACCATTCTTCGTTTTCAAGAACCTCAAGTTGCAATGAGACATGAGGGGGCAGGTGAATACCAGGAGCTTGTGGAGCTTGGAAAGGAAGCCTTTCAGGCCTAGGTTGGGCTATTCCTTCCTGAATCCAATTGAAAAATATGGCCTGAAATGATTTTCCTAGCTCTTGTGAGTCAGCATCAAGGTGTATGGAGAACCTTGGCCTTCTTGGGCCTCTATTGCAATTACCTCTCCCTCGGTTGCCTCTGCCATGGCTACCTTAGCTAAAAAAAATCATTCATGCATGCATGATGGATTAACAAAGAGTCTTTTAAAAATCCATATATGATAACTCTTTAAAAATATGAAATAGATTTTGTCTCAACAACATATCAGACTCATGCAATCCAATCCATAAAAATTGTTTAATTGTCGTCAATGAGTAGGGGGTGAACAAAAGGTCCTAGGATATGCAAGGGGCTTCTATTAAGAGGAAAATTATAAAATGAGGGTGAAAGAAACACGGTTATTGCTCAAAGACCACAACAATCAAATGTAATGCAACCAAAAAGAACACCATTGTAATCTAACGACTTTAAACTATTTCAATACAAAAATATTCTTGACTACAATTAATTTTAGAACATGGAGTGAAAAATGATTGTGGGAAGGTGAGGGGGTTGTAATTAGCGGAAAGAGAAATAATGGTAGGGAAGGAGAGAGATTACTATTCATAAAATTAATTCAGTGATCCATAAAACCATTCTGGAAAAGGAAACACACCAACCAAATGACCATTGAGACCCCAAACAATTATTGTGTATTGTCCATACAACTCTGCATATTTAACTTGCTCACTGTTGTAATCAAATATTTAACATAGTATCATCAAAACAGACAGTATGCATTCCACAAAAACCTGTAGGGGAGATCTTCTCCTCTAATTTATCCATTAATATTTTCAAACAACTCCCAGATGCATAAACAGTAAACTATTTCCACTCTCTTCAGCATCAAAATCAACCACTTCCCACAAATTATTCCAATCATCAAATACAAAATCAAATGTTGTGCTTGAATTTCTCTTTTAATCATTTAAAAATGGAATTGAAACAAAGTTATACTGTCACAGCACTAGTGCCTATCACTGTTAAAAAGCATGGTATTCATTTAACATACATAGTGGACAGTCAACACCACAATTCATATCCAAATTGTAAGATCCCGACCTTCCATTTAAACACATAGACAACAATCACCACTTCAACTCATGCTAGGTTGTGGGATACACAAAACCATTCGACTAAACGCAGGTGTATTTATGTGACTATACAAGTCCAATTTTCTTTGAATCTAAACATTCAAAATGTTTGGCTATCCATACAATACAATGAGGCATCAACAACATGCCCGATTTTACAACACAAGTCGATCAAATTACAACAAGCCATTGTTCAGAAACCCATGACCTTATCTAATGGCGCAATCAATTAATATCAATAAAAAATATAGTGGATAACCATGCCATAATTACCACAATTGTGACATTCCCATTGAACAATTCTAAAACACACAGTCATAGTATTATTAACCCAACCTATCAGGACGGGATATCAATCCAATACAAAGAGGCAGCAACAATATTGTACAAATTAATCAATATTGCAATCGAACCATACTATGTAAAACTTGTGCCCCTCCTTGACAACACAATCAAATGAACATAAATGTATAGTGGATGAAAATTCCATAAACACCCTAATTGCAATAATCATTTGTCCATTAAAAACACGTAGTTACAGTAATCATTGATTCATGTTATAGGAATGCCACTCATACCAATGCATCAAGCACCAAGCATCATTGTGCATTAATCAATTAAAAAACAGTGTTCGTTTATCAATTAAATAAACACAAGGACAACGACTAGGTATTTGTTTTAACAACTTGTTGGCAGCCAATCCACATTTTTCCACTGTCTTATAAGTTGCCTACACCAATGTTTTGCAAACATCAATTTTTCGTTACAATTTTTATATAAACGACACTTTTATTTTTGCGACATTTGCACATTTTCCTTCGTTTTGTTTTCACGACTATAAGCGTGAAAACTTAGTCTTTCGAAATCGCATTGAAATCATTATTTGAACTGTCATGATCCTTCTTGTCAATATGCCTATTGCACTTACATTTCACTTATCGTTATGTAGCTGGCGGAACTTTCGAACTATACTTATTGAACATTCTTGTATTGATTGTGTGACTTGGTTTCATTGAGTTTGTAATGTATTGGCATTTGGATTTGCATTTTATTTGGTTTCATGAAAATACATAGGGGTTATGATTAAATCCTTCATATATATCTTTTAATATAATGCCTATTTTCGTGTTTTCATAACTATTGGTATGTTGATATGAGCCGATACATTGGCGCATGGTTAAATATTTGGTATTGGTTTCAAATTGAATGTTGATGGTTTAAAAATATGGCACAACGTTGATTGCGCGCGTTGGTTTATACACTTACCATTGGATTCATTGGTCGGCCAAGTGACATGATTGTTGAACTATACTATAATGGGTAGAAAAGCCAGCGGTTGTACCTTGGCAATAATTAGTATACATGGAAGAGATAAACTCCACCACCTTCGCACGATGGCATTTATGCCTATCCCTTATTCCCCATTTACCTCTGTTAGCTCAGATAGCCCTTCATGCATTTTTCTCCTGTGTGTGCTATGATCCAAACCCTGGACTTACTGTGTGTTCGGCTCCATGGCACCAGTTGTGCGAATCGAGCCAAACGGAAACCAAGCCTTGCTATTATTTGACAATGCCCGAAAAGACTTGGAGGATAACGGTTGGCTCACCTTCGTGCAGAGGTTTGAGGGTTTTAATCTAGTTGTGGCACAACAGTTCACCCTGAATTTCGATGGCTGTAGAGCCAAGGTGGGTGACATCCAGTTGGAAATCGATGAGGAATTTATCAGTTCTTCTACAGGGTTACCTGCCATGGGCCAGCGTTGGTTCAAAAATTTGAAAGTGGAAGAGGTTCCATGGCCACTACTATTCCTCTTGCGCAAAGTCACCTCTTGTGACAGAGGTATGCCCATATCCTTACTTAAACCACGATGGCATGACCTTTTGATAATAGTCAAGCAATTCGTGACCTATGAAGGTTGATATGGACTCGTTTTTCTCTACCACCTACAGTTGCTAATGAATTTTATGGGATACCCATTGAATATGCCTTTTTACTTTCAGCGTAGCCTATATAAAATGTCGAAAAGGTTTAAAAGGGAGAAATCCAACAGTAGCCTGCTCCACCATGGACTTATTAAACTTATCATTA
>JASDQU010014455.1:20286-59653 GCA_032191745.1 Picea mariana
CCAAGACGTCGGTCTTGCCACCTCCAAGAGTGTCTCTCCCATAGAAACCACGTCGGATATGATACCTCTTAATGTATCTCTTGCCACCTCCAAGACGTCTCTCTTGCCACCTCCAAGATGTCGGTCTTTCCACCTCCAAGACATTGCTCTTGCAACCTCCAAGTCACCTCTTTTTCCACCTCTAAGATGTTGGTATATGCACCTCCAAGATGTCTCTCTTGCCACCTCCAATACGTCGGTCACACAACAACTATATGGGGTTTGGATAGTCAAATCCGAGATGACATGTGTCTGCATGAAAGGTCACAATAAAGACGATATCTATGTCGTTGGAAAAGTGACATCATGTGAAACGCCATTTGAGGGGGTTCATTGTTTATGGTTCTCCTGACAATATAAAGTGGCAATTGCATCAAACACGTCGTCGAAATTTGACCCAAATGTACTAGTGTTTTGAAGAATTTTGATTGTACATGTGTATATAATGCATTGAGGATAATGCATAAATAAGGGATATGGGAATGTAATACCCCTAGGTTCTAAATGTGTATATGTGTATATGTTTTTATAGGCTACTGAGCTAGCTTAGTTTTTGCACCAGATTTCCTTTGTGGTATTAGATAAGAGATTTTTCATTTTGAAAGGATGTTGATAATATCAATGTACATTGTAATCATACTCATGAAATTAATAAAATATATCACTTTTTTAGACCAATTCAAACAAAAGAGTATGGTGGGATAGGATTCCATGAAAGAGAAATGGGGCTAGGGATTGTGAAAAGGGGATAAGTAAAGAGGGATTAATCCATGGAATATAATAATATATTCCCAATTCCTAAGACTAATAATTATTCCATGAATATATCCTAATATTGAAAAAGGTGGAATGAATTTCAAAGTGAAGAAAGAAAGGAGTTTTTTATGTGCCTTTTCTCAAGTTTAATCCATGCATGCATAAACTTTGGACTTAGTAAAAAATTTACTCCATTCCACTCTACCATTCCATTATTATGGTTAACATAGCAGGTGGGGTGTGAGTTAGTGTAATGTCCCTAATCTGAACCCTTTGTAGTTATACATATAGGCTGGTGATAAGTTGGTACCAATTGCAAATGTAAATGTACATATAGGATGGCGAGTCATTGGAACCAGTTTTTGGTCTCGCCTGCATGTCCATAGTGTGTAGGGAATTCTTATTAAATAAACGGTGTGGAATTTTAATAGTGTTTCACATACCTAAGTAAGTACGCGAGATTTTTCATTAATGGAAGGGTGTGCACATTCATAGTGTTGCACATACTTGAGGAAGTGCACGGGAATTACCTAGAATTGTGCATCATAGTAAGTTATGTGTGTGTGTGAATATATATCTATTGGGTTGGAGAGCCTGTGTGGTTATGAGGCTGGTGATCTAGGTTGAAAAATAGGATAGTGCGCCTATCCATGTAAATGTAATAACACTCAAAGTTATCAATAATATCACATCGTTGAGCACAAACATATTAGACAAAAAGAAACAGGGGATAACTCCATCGAAAAAAGGGAAAAATGGGAGACTTAAGTCTTAGGGAATATTTTATTAATATTTCCAAAAAATATATGTTATGGATATTTATTTTACCCTAAGTTCCCAAGGGAAGGGAATGCATGACCAACTGGATAAAGCTACTTCTAAAGATGACAAGTGTCTAGTTTAAGGAATGCAATATATATTGTTGGCTTTAGTGTATTTTGGAGGATGGTTATTCATTTTATCGTAGGAAAAAATGGTTGGAGGGTCTGGAAAATTTGGCTATTACCTTATCTGCAGAGAATATATTGTAAGTGGTTTTATTTTATGTACCTAAAGTAAATTTGTCGAAGAGGCAGGTTGTAAGGCCCTTGAGTAGTCTCTTTAGGTGAGATATTTGTTGTTGAAGAGGAGGGTTGTCAATCCCATGATCATTCTCTCTAGGAGACAACTTTGTTGGGAATTGTTCCCTCATGTGTTGGGAATTAGATGTTGTGCTAAGAGACTTCCTATCTGACCTATTGATGGAACACTAGAAGGGAAGTGGGGAAGCCGAGGGAATATTGAATAGAGAATGGACATACTTCCTTAGGTGGGATAGGTGCATGGAGAATGAGATATTGTATGATAGTTTCAACATTGGCACCTTGGATTGAGAAATTTTGTTGAGTATTAGACCTTAATCTGTCACTAGGAACTCGTTTTCCCTGGTGGAGTTAAGTACCATCTTGGGGGTGACTTGTCACTGAAATTTAATGAGAAACAAATTCTATGGATGGGAGGAATGTCTGAGTTCTACGCGTAGTTGTTAACTTTCATAAAATATATGTGTTATTTATTTGCTTTTCTCGTTTAGTGTGTTATTATTTATCTATGTTTGACATGGGTTAATTCTTGTATGTTGTCAAATATAAGTAATTGTTGGTATTTTTTCTAATGTTTCTTGCACATGTAAGTGTGGTGTTGATAGTCATTATTTTAGTTGTACCTGTGTATGGAAATTATTTATAGTTTTTTTTGTTAAGCTTTCCTTTGATATTGGTCCCGAGTCTCCGAGGAAAGGTTTAAATGGTCTTATGTGCAAGAAAAGTAGCATGTGTTCATAGGAGGCTAGAAATATTGTGTGAAAATAGGGAAATATACCCCGGGCACAAGGAAATCAGAATTGGCCTGTGACATTAGGATGGATGAATGAACAATAGTGTTGTGTGATCACTATACTCATCTGTAGTTTTTTTGAATTACTTCCACTGCTTAAAGTTGTGTTAAAAGGATAAATTTATTGTGGCCTGACTCAATTTGAGGTTGAACATGTTACTTAAAGTGATATTGCATACACTAGTGTTTAATATAGAATCTACATAGTGGATTTTCAGAGTAGCATTGTTTACTATTATGTTGGGTGATGTTATAGTATAGTTGGTTTAGAGCTACAAAAGTTGAGATTGTGTGACGTGGCCCATCCTGGGAGGATGGGGATGTTGCATTTTGGTATCATATCTATTGGTTCAACACTGGAATTATATGGGTGAGAGACCAACAAGAAGCAATAGAGCTCTAGTTTTGAACATTGAGCTTGTATGGGATGAGTTATACTTAAGCAAAAAAATGGATTTGTAGGTGGCCAAATTCAGAATTTCAGCGTGACCATGATGCACATAAGATGAGAATGCACAAGTGTACATGATAAATTTTCGACATTGCGGGGTGTGACACTAGAAATGTGAAGTAAGCAATAGTGCACAGGTGTGGGCACTAAAACATTGGGGCTACGCAGAACCAAATTGTGGTGAATGTGTGATATTGATACGTAATGTATATTTCAAATATTGACATCCCACATTGATACATGTTGAATTCCAGTGCACACACGGGCTTCAAAAGGAAGGATTCATAGAAAATGATGCATATTTTTCATGAAGTTATCTCATGAATTTGTCTAACAAATCTTGTTTCCTGCACATTTTGAAAAATTATCAGTGATTAGAGTAGGGCATAATTTACATAGAAAATTCAAGAACTATGGAAGATGCATAGAGGAATTACACTCCTCATGATAAATTTTCATATTTGTATGTCTATTTGGGTGTTGATGGTACAAAATCCAAGGCGGAGCACATTAACTTGGTAGAAACCATAAAGGGAACCATAAAGGGACTGCAAAAATATGTCCAAAGATATAAATTTGATCATGAAAGGATTATGAAAGCCAAGGAGCAGGAAGATGAACCCAATGTCAAATTGATGAAAATCTTGGACATAATAGAAAATAAAATGGATAAGGAGACACAAACATGTAGATTAATAAGTCCCAGGTCTCATGATGAGAAAAAAAGAGAGAAGAAAGAAGGATGAAGATGAAAAGACTGGGTTGATGGGTAAGAGTAAGTACTTCTACCTACATAATTATTATGTTTAGGAAGAATGGAGAATTTCTATCTATCAACTAAAAGGAAAAGCATCAATGTGGTGGGCTCTATTTGTATAGGTATAACACATTGATGAGAAGAAGGTTGCTTGGAGGGAATTCAAGAGGTACTCTAAAAAGAAATACTTAACTAAGAGGTACTATGATAAGAAAATGAAGGAGTTATTCGAACTTATTCTTGGGAGTATAATTGTAGATTAGTATGAAATAATATCCTTATAGATGTTGAAATATGTCGCATTAATCAAGGATGAGAAAGTTAAAATTCAAAGGTACATGAGTGGGTTTCCATCATTTATTAGTGATAAGATACAATATGATGAACCAAAGACATGGGAGGAAACTATAAGGAGATATAAATGTCTCTATGATCAACAAAGGGGAAGACCAAATTTCCAAAATTCTTGGGAAGATAAGATGAAAATCAAGTTGGATCAAAGGAAGAAGGGGGATAATACACCATTTTTTAGAAAGAATGCGCAAAGACAATCAACTCTCAAGGAGCCAAGAATGACAAATATAGAGGGTAAAAATCCATGGAAACAATTTATTAAATGTTGGAGTTGTGGAAAAGATCATATGCACAACAATTTCCCTCAAAGAAGTGATTAAGAGAGGACTACACATAGTGTTCAACAAGTTGCGACAGTTGAAGACATGGGTAGAAATGTGCCTAGGATTTATGTAGACTTGGATAACAAGAAAGATTAGTTTTAGTCGCACATTATTGAAGTGGAAGGTAATATTAATGACCAATCCATTGTTATTTTAATTGATTCGGGAGCTAGTCATAGTTAACTAGATCCTAAGATGGTGGAAAGATTCCAATTAAGGAGAAGCAAGCTTGGAAAATATTGGTTGGTGCAGTTAGCTACAAGAGAAAAAAGGAAAACTAATGAGATGACTAAGGCATGTCCTATGGATATGAATGGACTATGCACAAATATCAATTTGAATATCGTACCTCTGGGCTCATATGATTTGCTCATTGATATGGATTGGTTGGAATAGCAACATGTTGTCTTGGACTGTTACAATAAGGAATTCACTTGCTTGGATGAGGAAGGAAACTTAAGAACAGTTAAAGTAATTCCAAGATATGTAACTATCAAAGGAATTTGAACATTTCAATTGAAGAAAATCTACATGAAAGGATGACAATTATTTGTAGCACACATGTTAGAGGCACCAAAGGATAAAGTGTCAATTGTTGACGACTATGCAATACTAAAATAATTTGAGGATTTCTTTAAATATATATTGGGGTTGCCACCAAAGATAGATATTTATTTCTCTATAAATATGATGATGGGAGTAGAACTTGTATCCACCTATAGGATGAGTATGCCATAATTGAAGGAGTTGTAGAAGTAGCTTGGAGAGCTTATGAAGAAGGGGTATATATGCCCAAGTGTGTCACCTTGGGGTGCCCCAGTATTTTTCATGAAGAATAAAGATGGTAATATGATACTTTATATCAACTTCAGGTAGTTGAAAAAGGTAACAGTAAAGAACAAGTATCCTTTACCAACGATAGATGACCTCTTTGATCAATTGTGGGGAACACATATATTTTCAAATATTGATCTCTGATATGGATATCACCAAGTGAGATTAACGAAGAAGACATCATCAATATTGTATTTGGAAAAAGGTACAAACATTATGAGTTCACAGTGGTGCCATTTGGGTTGTCAAATGCACTAGAAGTATTCATCTGTTTGATGAATGTAGTTTTGAGAGAGTACTTCGATAAGTTTGTCAATGCATTTCTGGATGACATACGTATTTAATCAAGGTCTAAAGAAGAGCATGAGAAACAATTGAGGATGGTACTGCAAGTATTGACGGAGCATCAACTTTATGAAAAGTTGAGAAAGTGCACATTTTACTAGCGATAGATTCATTTTTGGGGTCATATCATTTCCAATGAAGCAATAGTTGTGGATCCAAAAAATATAAAATCCATTGAGGAATGGTCATCACCAAGAAATATCGCAGTGGTAAGTTCCTTTATGGGACTTGCATGATATTATAGAATGTTTATTGAAGGACTTTCAAAGATTACACATCCAATTACATCCTTGCAAAAGAGTTTTCAACACATGAAAAGTTTGTTAACAAGTGTGCCAATTTTGAGAATTGTTGATTCAAATGTAGAGTTTGTTGTGTGCATGGATGCATGAAAGGAAGGGCTATGTGGATTCCTTAGTCATAATTGACATGTGGTATGCTACAAATCATGAAATTTAAAAGATCATGAAAGGATCTATGCTACTCATGAATTAGAATTGGCATCCATAGTGCATCCCTTGAATATGTGGAAAAACTATCTTATGGGTGAAATATTTGAGTTGAGGACATAACATATATTTGGACAGCCAAGATTAAATGCTAGACAAAGAAGGTGGTTAGAATTCCTCAATGAGTATGACTTTGGCATAAAGCATATCATAGGAAAAGGGAACAAGGTGTATGGCGCACTCAGCAAGAGCATGCATGAGATGCATGCTACAACCGTTAGCATGCACACATTCGATTTGAGTGACAAAATTTTAGAAGTTTCCGAATCAAATCAAAACTATGTGGAAATAAAGAAGAACTTACAAAAAAGGTATGTCGGAACAAAAATTTGAAGGTTATGAGATAAGATATCCTCATGTATAGGAGAAGAGTCTATATGACAAATGATGAGGAATTGAAAAGCGTGATATTGTCAGGGATGCATAAAGTTCCTTATGTGGGAAATCCAAGGTACATGAATAAAATTGTTGCAGTCAATAAGTACTACTATTAGTCAGGAACAAAAAAGGAAGTCGACGATTTTATTGCTAGATGTCTTGAATGCCAAAAAGGTCAAGGATGAGCATAAAAATTAAGTTGGTTTGCTAGAGTCTTTTCCCATTCTTGGGTGGAAGTGGGAAGTTGTGACCATGGATTTCGTAAATAAGCTACCTAGGACTGCTAAGAAACATGATTCTATTATGTTATTGGTGGACAAGATTACTAAAGCTTCTCATTTTGTTTTGGTGAAGTCAGCACCAAAGAAACAAACATTGCTGAAATTTACTTGCAAGAAATTGCTAGGTTGCATGGTGTACCTAAGACAATTGTGTCTAACAGAGATTCCAAATTTACCTCAAACTTTTGGAAAGGTATATTCAAAGTATTTGGAACAAATATGAAATTTAGCATATCTTATCACCCTAAGATAGATGGACAAATAGAGAGGGTAAATTAAGTGATTGAAGATATTCTTAGGATGTATCTGATGGATAAAAAATAAAAATGGGAAGACTACCTTCACTTGGTAGAGTTTTCTTACAAAAATGGGTATCAAGAATATTTAAAGATGATCCCATTTGAAGCACATTATGGTAGAAAGTAAAACACACTAGTGATTTGGGACAACCCATCATACCACACAGTAATTGGGATAGATCTTGTTCGGGAAATGGAAGAGAAAATGGTAAAGATAAGGAAGAATTTAAGGGATACTTAGGACACACAGAAAATATGCATAGATAAAGGGAAAAACCACAAATAATTCAAAGTGGGAGACCATGTGTTCTTGAAATTTAAATCTAGGTGCAACTCCCTAAAGTTGGGGAGGTGTTCTAAGTTGGAAACGCATTGTTGTGAGACATTTGAAATCCTAGAGAGGATTGGTTCTATCACATATATGATTGCATTTCCTGCATCCGTGTGCATTCATATTTTTCCATGTGTCACTTCTTAAAAAGTATGCACCTGACGCTAATCATATTATTGATTGGAATGTAATTCAGGTGGAGCTAGAAGGCGATTTTCAAGTGAAATCGATTTTCATATTGGATAAAAAAATCAAACAGCTCTAAAATTGAGTCATGGAGCTGGTAAAGTTCCAATGGACCTTGTACTGTCCTAAGGATGCAACCTGGGAGCACAAACATGTTACAAAGGTAGAGTATTCACATCTTTTCGAAGGTTTTCGAAATTTTGTATGTACATGTGTATATGATACACTAAGGATTGTGCATAAATAATATGAATGGGAATGTAATGTCCCTAATCGATAGCCTTTGTAATTATACATATAGGTTGTTAATTTGTTTTTACAAATTGTAAATGTAAATGTACATATAGGCTAGTGAGTCATTTGCACCAAGTTTTGGTCCTCCACGCACCTCCGTAGTGCACGAGGAATTGTTAGCAAAGAAAGGGTGTGCACATTTAATAGTGTTATGCATACCTAAGTAAGTGTGTGATATTATGCATCAATGGAAGGGTGCACACATTCATAGTGTTGCACATAATTGAGGAAGTGTGTAGGAATTACCTAGAACTACACATCAAATTGAGTTATGTGTGTGTGTGTGTGTGTTGGGGTTGGAGATCCTATGTGGTTATGAGGCTAGTCAGTCAGGATACAAATGGGCATGTGCACCTATCCATGTAAATATAATCATACTTAAATTTATTAACAATATAACATCATTTCATGTAGAAAGATTAGATGAAAAGAGATGGGGGGCTAACTCCACCAGAAAAAGGGAGAAAGGGGAGACTTAAGTCTTAGGGAATATTTTATTAATATTTTTAAAAAAGTGTATGTCATGGATATTTATTTTATCCTAAGTTCTCAAGGGAAGGGAACAATTCAACAAGTGGGTAAATCTACTTTTGAAGGTGACAAGTGTTGAGTTCAATGAATGCAATATTTATTGTTGGCCTTATTTTATTTTGGGGGATGGTTATTCATTTTCTTGTAGGGACAAGGGGTCGAAGGGTATGGAAAATATGACTATTACCTTATTTGTAGAGAATATATTGTAAGGGGTTTTATGTACTATAATGAGAGTTAAGTTGTCTTAGAGACAAGTTGTCAGGCCTGTGAGCAGTCTCTTTGGATGAGAGATTTTCTATTGAAGAGGAAGTTTGTCATGCCCATGAGCATACTCTCCAGGTAAGAGTTTTGATGGGAATTTTTCCCTGGTGTGTTGGTCATTAGATGCATGGCTCAGAGAATTCATGTATCGCATGTTATTGGAACCATGGAAGGGAAGTGCAACAACCAAGGGACTATTTAGAAGAGAAGGGGCACACTTCATTGGGTGTGACAGATGCATGGAGAATGAGATATTATATGCTAGTTTCAGCAGTGGCACCTTGGACTAGGAAATTTTGTTGAGCATCAAGCCTCATCATGTCACTAGGAACCATTTTTCCCTAGTGATGTAGGATCGTCACTCCACCTCATCCAGCACCAACAAGCCAGCACATCAGTGCATTTGGGAGCAACGAATTCCAAGGGAAGAGAGGTGCCAACCCTCTCATTTTGAACCCAATTTAAACAATTTAATGTGATTAACTGGAATAAATGTTATAAGGCTTAAGGAAATTCGATCCATGTGCCTTTGTATAGGTTGCATGTGTATTCTCCTTAAATGGTTGATGGTTCAATAGGTTTAGTAATGGTTTGGAATAGATGCCCATTGATTGTAATTGAATGCAATTCAATGTGAGTAGGTAGTTGGAGGGAAGGCTTGAGGAGCCCCTCTTTATTCAGTTGTCGAGAGAGTTGTAGAGAGAGATCAAGAGAGGGGAGGAGAAGTGTTGACACTCTATTTCAGTATGAGATTTTTAACCATTATATAGACATTAAGATATAATACACAAACAATTTTTCCTACATATGAGGTTTCTATGTATTTATCTGTGTGATGAATGTTTAATTTTTGAATGTGTTTTTACTGTGTTTATGAATTGTAGATGTGAAAGTGTGTTTCAATTTGCAGGAGTAGGAATATTTCTCTATCTATAGTTTCTCAGGGGTTTTGGGCTCTCACGATTGTGCAAGGAGTGCACCTTAGAGTTGTTAGATAACTCTAAAATCCTAGCGCAAGGAGTGTGCGAGAACTCTGTCTAGATTTCTATGAGGAGCATGCGATATGTGCACACCAAACCCATTTTAAAGCTCAAAAGGAGTAGTGAGAATGAGAAGGCACGCCATATTTACTCAACACTCTGAGGGAATAATCTCTTGAAGGAGTGCATTGAGCAAGTGCAAGGAGTGTGCAGGAATATTTTTTGAAAATCTTCAAGTTTGAAATCTTTGGAAGTTTCAGGCAAGCGTAAGAAGTGTGCCATAGATAAAGTGGTTTAATATTGAATCTCAGGATGATTGGTGCAAGGTTTCAGGAGGGAGTAGGAAATTGATAAATATTCAAAGGGAAGAGACCCCTTTGAAGTCTGGGTGTTTTCAAGATCAAGGGAAATAGTGTGAGTGTGCACAGGAGATCTATAGGATGTGCATAGATGACAAACAATCTAAGTCCTAGACTATGAGGGAAGAGAAAAGTGAGCATAGAGAGGAATTAATTCAAAGTTCAAATATTAGGAGGAGTAGTGTTTTCAGAGCACATACATAGGATAAGAAGACAACCCTGCATAAGAGAAATATCCAAAGGTTGAGTCCCTTTGATTTTTAAATCATATCCTAGCTCAAAAGAAATAGCGATCACAAGTGTTGAGAGGAGGAGAGTTAGAAGTTTTTCTAAGTCCAAACAATTTTTAAGTGTTCATAGGAGGTGTCAAAGGTTTCAATCACCTTGAGTAGACAAGCTCAGGAGGGAAAACGACAAATATTATCTCGAGAGGAGATGAAATCATCTAGGTTTGTTAGATCTAGAGAAGTAACACAGGGAATAACTCATTGAGTCGTCAAGAATTCAAATGTTTGGAAGAAGATGCATGTCGAACTTGGAGGAGGAGCTAGTGAGGACTAAGATCAGTGAACGAGATCCATTCATAAAGTCACAGAAGTGCTGACAGTCATCGGATCTAGTGGAGTTGCATGGGGATAACAATGGAAGTCCTTTAGAATTCTCACATTTGGGATTTTTGGAGTGCAAAAGAGAGGGAAATGTACAAGTCCTAGAGCTCTAAGTACATATGGGCTATTAATAGAAAGGAACACATGTTAGCAGATCCATGAGTCTCAAGAACTGGTAATCCAAAAGTAGAAGTTTATATAGTGCAGTGGGGAGAATCTTCTGAATCTCCAAAGAGCAAAGAATATCTGGACCTTCCATCAATCAGGAAAGGCCTTCGTAGATTAGAAAAGGTATGGAACCTCAGTGCTCTAGGAGAAAAATTGCATAGGGTGAATAGAGTCGAGAAGACTCGAAGCTCTGAAGTCTGGGAGCGCATCCCAGTCATTGAAGTAGGAGGACAGGTGTCGTCAGATCCCGGAGTTCAAAAGCTAGACACTCCGGGAGACAAGAAGTGTTGTGGCATGAGTTCTCAAGGATCCCAAATCTACGAATAGTGGAGATCATATCCACCATTTTTCTTGATGTACAACTGTCACCAGATCCATCACTATGGAGGAAATTTGGCCAGAAGAATTTGGGGTCGAGAATGATCGAAGGCTGAAATTCATCCCAACCATTGATCCAGAGGAGGACACGTGGAGGGAGAAGAAACACTTTGAAGTTTCGTTGTTTGGGAGGCAGAGGAGTCCACACAACATATCCACCCAGACCCCTAAAGTATGAAACAAATATGTACCATACAACTATCGGAGCATGGTATTCATTGATCCAAGTCCTTCGCGAGTTCACAAGCCTGATGCTCTAGAGATTTTCGAGAGTTGGACACCTGGGACACTCGAAGCATGTAATCCTGGAGTAAACCATGGCCATTTTTCAATGGAAGGATGAGAGTTGTTGATTTCCTGGGGTGTGTATTCATTACATCGACACTCCGAGAGAAATGTGAAGAGGCTTCGTGAAGAGCCCAAATCCCAAATCCATGAAGTGGACCATCAATCATCAATCCGATGGGAGAATAAGAGTCATTGGTTTTACTCTAGAGTTCAACACTTCGGGAGAATTGTGTGTTGGAGTGGTAAGATTTGTCGAAGCCTTGATTTCAAAAATTGATTTTTGTTGTAGATTTCAGCG
This sequence comes from Picea mariana, assembly GCA_032191745.1. Classification (NCBI taxonomy): domain Eukaryota; kingdom Viridiplantae; phylum Streptophyta; class Pinopsida; order Pinales; family Pinaceae; genus Picea; species Picea mariana. The sequence goes on from JASDQU010014455.1 coordinate 32,173, forward strand.
GGCAATATGATTTGTCAATCCATGTTGTGGTTCGATGCTCCATCACTTAGGTGTTCAGAAGAATTGGAGTCCCATTCTGTTGAGACTCTCAAATATTGATATCCCCAAAGTCCCAAATTTTGCAGATACTTGAGGATTTTCCCATGGTTTTGGCCCACGATTCCCGGGAAGTCTTTGTTAGTTCTTGAAGACCCCTAGGAAGAATATTTTCACATTTGGGAAGGATAATTTAATATTTGCATTGCAAACTTGAGGGATTAGAGAGATCTTGCGAGTTTATTTAGCTCCCAAATTCAACAATAATTAGACCGAGTGGTCATGCAGGCCCCAGGAGGTGGTGAGGGTCTTCTTCACCTAGTGGAGTTAAGCCACATCTTGGGGGTGACATGTTGTTGAAATTTTATGAGCAACAAAGTCTATCTCTAGGAGGAACATATGTGTTTTGTGTGTAGTTGGTAACTTTCATAAAAGATAAGTGTTCTTTATGTGTTTGTCTCATTTACTGTGTGATTATTTATCTATGTTTGACATGGGATAATTCTTGTTATTCTGTTTAATGTTTCTTGCACATGTAAGTTTGGTGTTGATAGTCATTATTTTAGTCTTTCATAAGTATGAAAGTTATTGATATTTTTTCCTATTAAGTTGACCTTCGATGTTGGTCTTGAGTCTCCTAGGTAAAGTTTGAATGGTCTTGTGTGCAAACAATTATATTTTTCTCATACATGGAAATAAACCCCGTGCACAAGGAAATCAAAACTAATGTGGTACAGATGGATAGTTTCCCGCATAGTAGTGTTGTCTGATCAATATACTCATGTGCAATTGTTTTGAATTAGTTGTGCTTCTTAAAGTTGTGTTAAAAGGAGAAAGTTACTATGGCATGACTCAGTTTGAGGTTGAATGCATTAATTCAAGTGATATCTCACTGACAAGTGTTTAGTATAGAATTTGCACAGTGGATTTTCAGAGTAGCATTATTCAGTAGTATGTTGGGTGATATTACAATATTGTTGGTTCAGAGCTACAAAAGTTGAGACTGTGTCATGTGGACCATTCTAGGAGGTTGGGGATGTTATATATAGGGATTCATTATAACCATGTTTCCCTATTAACCATGAGAATCCTCGGTGGATTTGGGGGAAAAATTATCCTTGCGTTGTTTGGGAAAAGCATGAATCCCTATAGGGAAATTTGTTTGCGATAGGTTTCCTTGGGTGTGATACTTGGAGGGTGATAGAAGACTACATTATAGCATCTAGTGTTCCTAGAGCCACAAATATATGATACTTTCTGGTCGTCTTGTACTAGATCCATCGAAGAGAAGTGGGACAACTTGATGGACTATGGAGAAAAAAAGAGGGTACACTTCTTTGGGTTGTTCATGTTAATGGGTAATGAAAGGTTTTAGGTCGTAATTCTTGAGGTATTTTGGTACCTTTTCCTATACATTGATTGTGTTGAATGTGAGTCCGTATTTGGTCTAGTGAGATTGACTTTTCCCTTGTTGAGTTATAGCCCTAGCTCGAGGGTGACCATCTGTTGAGAGAACTAGAAAAACAATGTTTATGGCTGCGTAGAACATATCAGGTCTCCAGTCAGTTCGTGATTTTACTAAACATAAGTGTTGGATGTTTATATGTGTTTTATGTGTATTTATGAATTTACTTGTTGATGTTAAAATTTTATAAATTTTATGCATGTATAATTATATGTTCCTATGTTAGTATACATGTTATTACATGTTTTTGTTTGGCATGCATAATATTCTCATATGTAGATCATATTATTATTGGTATCAGAGTGGGTAAATTATCAAAAATATGATTCAGGATAGAACAAATTTGAAAATTCAATACGGACATAGTAAAATTCATGAGTAACATTGCTTAAATGTAATTCTGGGTGTGTTACATGCTCTCTCAAGGATCATCTAGCCATGGATAAAAACATGATGAAGTAGAAAGTTGAGGAGCATCATTAGGAAATCCACTTTCATGAAAAAAATTATGTTTTCATCCATATAAAACCTTATAATATGAACTCACTTAAATACAAGCACCACTAGTACGTTTATCCCAAGTTTGATGTATCCTATATGGTCCTCGAACATATTGGGGCAATGGGTTACAAATTGGAACTTCCTAGTCACTCTAAAACTTGTACAGTCTTTCATGTTTCATGATTAAAGAAAGTGGTTGATGCTAACTCTTGTATTCAAAATTTCCTTCTTGAAATGGATGGAGAAGGTTTCATTTTGTTTTAGCTATAGGTTGTAGTGAAAAAAAAGGGTGACATCTCCACTAGTGCACTATACAATAGTTATTTATATAGTGGAAGGATACATGTTCCTTGACCAAGTTTTGGAGAACCTTGGTCATGTTTGACCATTTTTGTGACTTCGATAGGATGGTTGAAGACAAAGCGCCAGGCGAAGTGGAGATCGCGGGATCTCGCCCCTTTTTGTGAGCTTTTTGGGTTTAGGGTTTATGTAACAAGTATGGGATGTCGGCCCATGGGTTTAACCATGTTTAGGCCCATTTGTAATGTATAAATAGATATATAGGTGATGTAAGAAGACAAAATAGAGAGGCCTAGTAGAATCGGCTTAGTGTGGAGCTAGAGGTTTTGTGCATACTATGTATTAAGACTTGCAAAGCTAAGTGTGACTGATTGTAAGAAACTAGTGTGCAGACTGTATAAGAAGGCTTTGCGTTGTGACCTAACTCAAGAAGGAGGATCTAGCAAGGTACGCATAGATCTCTTTTCCTATGCAGAGTTGGTTTTGTGGCTCTGTGAATGTACTAGGATTGAAAGAAGATAATAAAGAAGATGAAGAGTTGGTGGACGTAGCCCCACACTGGGGGTGAACCACGTATATCCTATGTTGTGATTTTTTTGCATCATTAATGTGATTTATGATTAGTGATGAATATTTATGTATGTTAGATGCATCTGATATAGTATCTTAGTGCTTAATAACTTGGATGAATCCTAGATTTGTTGCTGCTATGTGATAAATGGTCAGATATGATTAGATCTTGTTGAATATTGTGTTATTTTGTAATTAGGTTTTTACCTGTGATGTGACTAAAGGGTTAAGGAATAATGAATGTTAACTACTAAGTGCTCTATTAAATCATTGAGATAACAGTTCTGTGTCCCATATAGGTTGTAGACACTTGAGTCCTGCAACCCCCCCTCCCTCTACCTTGGGTGAGATTTCATCTGCTTCACAGGTGTTGTCGAAAGGGTTGGTAGTTAGGGTTTTGTTGGTGCATTGTTGAAGCATTGAAACCTAGGTCCACCCCTGTTCCAACAAATGGTTTCGTTGTCGAGACCTGAAACTGTGATTACTAGGAACTGAGGAAAAGAGAAAGCTCTATGCATAGATCTGTTGTTGTAGTGTGCAGTACTCTACTTGACTTGTGAAGCTCTATGCTAAGAAGAGAAGTTTTATTTCAAGAAAAGAGATAATATCTTAAAGCTTTGTGCTCTGATAAAGGTAAGATATGTGGAAATTTTTGTTTCGAAAGAATGGATCTAGGTATATTTGATACTAGTCTGAAAAACTAGGGCACAACTTGAAGAAATAAGATATTATATGAATAGATCTGATAACAATAGTGAAAGATATGTTATCCCTATGCATAGAAAGAATATTTGGACTAAGAAGTGGATGCAGGATCCTAGAAAGAATTTTTTGCAGGTCTATCACTATGATCCCAGTGCGTAGTACAAGAAAGGTTGGGGATCGTTTAAGAGAAAGAGAGGATTGAAATTATGTTATAATTCCAAAAGACTGGGACATATTGCTAAGGAATGCACTGGTAGAAGTCCTATTTTCCTTTGTTGTAAATCTATTGGACATGAAGTTTTAGATTTCCTTAGAATGATTGCTAAAGTTGAGAATATGAATATGAGACAAGAAGACCATGAGGAAGGTCAAGAGACTAATAATATGCTAAAGAACCAGAAAGAATAAGAGGCTATATTATTGTAAATGAAAGAAACATTGAATGATCACATAGACATCAATTTATTAGAGATTTTAAAAGAGAAAGAGTGCATAGAAACAAGAATTGGAAACTTTGACATAGATTGTGTATTGGATGCAAAAACACAGGTGAAAATTATGACAGAAAGTACTTGAGAAATCTTAGGAAAGCCTACTATGATTCCTTCATTAGGAGGAATGTGATTTTTTAAAGGAAAGTTGATAACCATATGTGGAAGAATTTCCCATGTACCTATGTTTTCTCATGGAAAATTGATAGAATAAGAATTTGAGGTCATTAAGTTTGCTTGGAACAACGCTCCCTTTGCACTTTTGCGAGGAAGGACTTGGATTGAGAGAGATCAGATCCAAAGGAGAGAAGAAGAGGAAGCTATAAAACATAAAAATAAAGAATTAAAGGATTTCATGGCTAATAGAATAGCATGCTTGATAAAAGAACAAGAGGACAAGTCGAAGAAATTGAGGACCAAAGACTTAGTTGTTGAAGTCGAAAGAACACAAGAAGGCTTAAATAACCTATCCATGTAGGAGGGTAGAACACCTACTCCAGAAGCAGTAAGAGAAGAAGTACTATCCTTGAACCTTGTGAAATATCCACAAGAGTGCGAAGTTACTATGCTAAGAAAGGATAAGAACAAGAATGGAAAGAGGAATCCAGAGACACAGATCATAGGAACGAAATCTAGAAAGGTCAGTAAGAAGAAAGAAAATCTAGAAAAATTGTAGGAGGTTCTAGAGAGGACTTCACAGAAGGCATACTTGTAGAACTTGAACCTTTCCAAAATAGCAAAACAAAACCGACTGACACTTTCCCATGTTGAATAAATATGACTATTGGAGGTGTCCTGACCGTTAGAACAATGCTCTGGAATGGCTAGAAACACAATTATTACCAAAAAATTTACAATTGGACCATTGGGATCGTGCCATAATGGATGAAATTTTATTGACCGAGGCATTCATACCTGTTGGAAGAGTCTGTTATGACATTGTATATTCATCCCATCGAGTGTTGCACTGAGGAAACTTTCACGAATTGTGATTATCTGAGCCCACAAAGAACTAATCGCTTTTGCGCAGTGATTATTGTAACCTTACCATCTGTTTTTCTACCTTGATTGTTTGTTCACTGACTCGAGATATCTGTTCTCGAACGTGTATGTTGGGAGACCTTAGCGTACTAGAAAAATCCATCGAATAAATCCTCATAGACCTCATGGCTAAGAAGGTCTTGTCCGCAGGAGTACATGGATCGTCGACAAGAGGAGTGCAAGCATCCCCATCGACTCCACATCGATCTGGGCCCTCGTGAACTATGATAGAGAAGATAAGAAAGCATTGTGATGACTTGGAAAACGTGAATCTCATCCCATCAATCCTACCTAACTATATCACACCTCTGGTTGGCATGGTTAGTCGTGATAGTATCCCGAGGGACTTCGACTATACACTGATTACTCTGTACCTCCCGAAGGGGATATGCATAATTGGACTATAGTTAGGAAATATTATGACACTTAAGATAAGTCACCTCAACATAGGAGACCACAAGAATTATGGAATTCTTTCACCACACAAGTACTGGACCAAGACAATGGGGAAAAATTCGAAGATAATCCCCCAGCCATGGACTATGGACATCGCAAGGTCCAATATTATTAATGTGATGAAGATCCCACACTTCAATAGACATCAGGAGGTTAACGAGTGTGTCAGAATCCTCCTATGATTCTACCATGGTGGTTACATGTGGTTGGATCAACGCATCACAATATATCTCATGATGATCCATCAAATCACTAGATTAAGAATGCAAGGACTAGATCCCCAAGATTTTTACTCAGGGAAGGTTGCAGATCATGCCCTAGAGTAGCACATAAAAGAAACCTTTGACAATGTGGAGAAAGGGAAGTGGGGATACAATGTAACCTCCATCAAAAATGGTGCAGTGCACCTAACTTGCTAGTTGATTTTTGGTAAGATTGTCAGGAAGAACAAACCAATGTAGGTCATAGTGTTTCTCGTCGACCTCATAGAAAAATGCATCGAAGGGATGAAAATGAACTAGGTGAGCTACCTCATCAACTAGTTAGAGAAATATTTTCACAAATCTCAGGATCAAGGCTATGATTTCCATTTTAATTAGTTGTTGATTCTCATTTCCTTCATTTCTTGGGAGATACCGGAAGGAGCGACCTTCCTTGAAATTGATCCATCCAAACCACTAGCTTTGAAGTTCACTATGCTATTCTATTCGAGCGACATGGCGAAGAAATGGTAGACAAATGTGGTGTTCCACACCTATTATATACAATTGAAGAGGGCCATTGAATCCTTCCCTTGCATGATGTCGAACACTCTTCATAGGTTCAGGCCACTTGCAAATTTCCACACAGATAGGCACTTCATCTTTATCACTATGTGTGGAGATGAACACAAAGAAGAGCTCCAGTTCTATTACAAACTCACAGAGGAGGACATGGAAGAAATAACCAAGGAATCGCCTGCAGAGTTTCTTGTACCAGTTGACCAGGTAGAGCTCTCTGACCCTGACCTCATCAATATTCTTGTAGTCACTCATGAAGAATATGAAGCACCCATCAGCAGTAGGAAGAAAATAAGGAAGAGGTACAAGAATTAAGCAACTCATCAAAGAAAATTACACCATATTCACCTGAAGGAGGAAGAGGTGACGAAGTAGAAAAAGAAGAGGAAGAAGGGGAAGAAAACAAACAGGAACATGTCGAAGTGACAACACCTAAGTATCCCATCATTAAGGTTGATACATCCTAGAAAATAAATGTTTCCCCACAGAAACCTTCATCATGAAATAATTCAAAAGCCGATAAACCTCCATTTCAAACTATGCTCACGGTAGATGATATTGACCTCATCATCGTAATTGTATCAGATATCTCAGAGGACATTTTGCAGCGAAGTGAATCAAAATAGAAGACAATGTTTGACAGGATCGATGTGGAGCACAAAGGGGTACAACAGACTCTTTATTTGAGCTGTGCAGTGTCTACTGTGTTGTTGTCAGCAGGGGACATAGAAGTAGGAGATGAGCCTTCCTAGCTATGCATATTAGCAAACTCGACGAAGGATCACCTTCGTCAGGTCAAAAAGGAAAAGGATAAGGCCACATAGGCATTAAAGAAAGAAAAATAAGAATCCCTAGAGCAACAATGGATTGCGCAAAAAGAAAAAGATGACCTCCAGGTGAAGTTTGCAGAGGATAAAGAGCAAATCTAGAAGGAAAAAGAACAACTTCTCACAGATTAGATGGGAGTCAAGGAGGAAGTCACCAGAGCACTTTGCTATGTGTAGTGCCTCACATATATAGAAGAATAAATAGTGGAGACTCAAGTGGAGAATCTCACAGAATCCATTCAATAGATTCAATAAAGACTGAAATAATTGGAACTACAAGTTGTTCCAAGAACTCCGAAGGAAGTGCGACATCAGAGGGAAGAAACCACTCGGAGGGAAGTAGAAAGAATCAAGGCATTGGACTTAGAATGAAAGCAATTAATCATTCGAAGTGACTAGACCTATGAGCACCTTGCAGAAGACCCAGAACTAAGGACATTGGATTCAAAACTCTAAGAGGCAAAGCAATAAGCAGTGACAGTACAAGCACAACTGGAATTGTTGTCAGCAGTCGAGAGGATGAATAGGTCCTAGGAACAACATACCATTCAAAAACAGATCCATGCCATCTAGAGTAAATTCATGAAAGTGACTCAGAGGCTACAGCTAGTGCAAGATGAAGCCTACACACTTTTTGAGGAGATTTAGGGATAAGGTGCACAACTAGAACAAGTAGTCACCATGGTGGAAAAAATATTGGAAGGCCCAATGAAAGATAAATTTATTTAGGAGTTCACCAAGTAGGAGGATCTGGTGACGTAGCAGGTTGAAGCAGTTCAAGCCAAGATCGAGGCCTTTGAAGTAGAGTTTCCCAGATCCAATTGAGTCGGGATGAGTCACAGGTGAGTGTTGGGAGCATGTTAACGCTCAACCAAGTTTTGGAGAACCTTGGTCATTTTTGACCATTTTTGGGACTTTGATAGGCTGGTTGAAGATGAAGCATGAGGTGAAGCATATATCAAAGGATCTCACCCCCTTTTGTGACATTTTTGGGTTTAGGGTTTATGTAATGGGTATGGGCTGTCACCCCATGGGTTTACCCATGTTTAGGCCCCATTGTGATGTATAAATAGATGTCTAGGTGATGTAAGAAGACAGAGTAGAGATACCTAGTAGAATCAACTTAGTATGGAGCTAGAGTCTTTGTGCATACTATGCGCTAAGACTTGCAGAGCTAAGTGCAAGTGATTGTAACAAGCTGGTGTGCAGACTGTGTAAGAAGGATTTTTGCTATGACCAAAATCAGGAAGGAACATCTGGTGAGGTATGTGTAGATCTCTTGTCCTATGTGGATTTGGTTTTGTGGATCTATGTATGTAATAGGATTCAAAGAAGATAATAAAGAAGATGAAGAGTTGGTGAATGTAGCCCCACGTTGGGGTTGAACCAAGTATATCCTGTGTTTTGATTGCTTTGTGTCATTAATGTGATTTATGCTTAGTGATGAATATTTATGCATGTTAGATGCATTTAATATAGTAGCTTAGTGCTTAATAACTTGGATGAATGCTATATATGTTGGTGCTATGTGCTAAATGGTCAGATATTCTTGGATCTTATTGATTACTGCCTTGTTCTATAATTAGGGTTTTACCTGTGATGTGAATAAATATTTAAGGACTAATGAATTTTAACTACTAAGTGCTCTATTAAAGCATTGATATCACACATCTATGTCCCATCTAGGTTGCAGACACTTGATTCCTTCAACCCCCCTGCCACTACCTCTGGTGAGACTTCATCTGCTTCATAGGTGTTGCTGAAAGGGCTGGTAGTTAGGGTTTTTTTTGTGCATTGTTGAAGCGTTGAACCCTGGGTCTGCCCTCGTGCCAACAATACATTGGGAGGATGCCACATGTGATAAAAAAATAGATCCTTCAACAATTCCCTCATCTTGAACCTTGAGGATAATGCTATTTTATATGGGGAGGGAATTCTAGTGTCCTACCCTAACCCCCTAACCCCCTTATATTAGGATGGATATTTTATTTATGCCCATACTGAATTACACATCTCCCTTGTACATAGATGTAAAAAACACCTATAAACATAATAATAAAATTTTCACTTTCAATTAATTTATATATATATATAGTTGATGAAAAATTGTTTTGCGATATCCCTTATATTCAACATCCCTCTAAATTGAGGAAAATGCCTTTCCACTGAGTGACAGATTCATTCTTGGGGTCATATCATTTCCAAGGAAAGAATAGTTGTGGATACAAGAAAGATAAAATCCATTGAGGACTGGCCAACACCAAGAAATGTCACAGAGGTAAGGTCATTTATGGGACTTGTAGGTTATTACAAAAGGTTTATTGAAGTATTTTCAAAGATTGTGCATCTAATTACATCCTTGCAAAATAAAGGTGTGTGATTTGAATGGAATCTATATTGTGTAAGGACTTTTCAACACTTGAAAGGTTTGTTAAAAAGTGCGCCAATTTTGAGAATTGTTGATTCAGATGCAGACTTTGTTGTTTGCATGGATGAATGCAAATAATGGCTTGGTGGAGAATGAATGGATCTATGTTACTCATGAATTAGAATTTGAATCCATATTGCATGCCTTGAAGATTTGACGACACTATCTTATGTGTACAATATTTGAGTTGAGGACACACCATAGTTGTATGAAGTATCTGTTTGGACAACCAAGCTTAAAGTCTAGACAAAGAAGGCGGTTATAATTCCTCAGTAAGTATGACTTTGACATAAAGCATATTAGAGGAAAAGAGAATAATGTGCATGACACACTCAACACAAGAGTTCATGAGATGCATGATACAACCATTAACATGTACACATTTGATTTGAGTGAAAAACTTTTAGAAGTTACCAAATCCAATTAGCACTATGTGGACATAAAGCAAAACTTACAACAAGGTATGTCGCAAAATAAATTTGAATATTATGAGCTAAAAGAGGATGGGATCCTCGTGTATAGGCACAAAGTCTATGTGCCAAATGATCATGAATTGAAAAATCTTGATATTGTCAGATATGCATAAGGTTCCTTATGTGGGAAATCCAATTTACTAGAAGACAATTGTTGTAGTTAAGAAGAATTAATATTGGCCAAGAATGAAAAAGGAATTTTTTTATTTTATTGCTAGATGTATTGAATGCCAAAAAGGTCAAGGTTGAGCATAAAAATCCATCTATTTTTCTACAAACTTTTCCATTCCTAGGTTGAAGTGGGAATTTGTGACCATGTATTTCATATCTAAGCTACCTAGGACTACTAAGAAACTTGATTCTTGTATGGTAGTGGTGGACAAGCTTACTAAATATTCCCATTTTATTCTAGTGAAGTTACTGCACAAGGCAACAACCATTGCTGAAATTTACATGCAAGAAATTTCTAGGCTATATGGTGTGCCTAACACAATTGTGTCTGATAGAGATTCCAAGTTCACCAAACTTTTGGAAAGGGATATTCAAAGGATTGAAATAAATTTGAACTTTAGCACAACTTATCACCCTAAGTGATATGGACAAACGTAGAGGGTAAATCAAGTGATTGAAGATATGATTAGTATGTATGTGATAGATACACCATAAAAATGAGAAGGCTACCTTCACTTGGTAGAGTTTTTGACATAGACCCCCGACCCTAAGTTCGAGATCCACGCAGGATCAATCTCCACAACTGTACTAAGATGGAACAAATCAGTGGGTTCTCGCTGGAACCCAAACAATCCATAGGTCCTTCAGAAACCCCACCTGTACGAACAAGCACAAGGTGCGAGCTTCACCTCCTACAAGTGACCACGTCGCTATGACCTCGAGCCAAGCCAAATAGGAACCTTTCACATTTCATGACTTCTGGGTTTTCAACGCAAAGTGCCCTTGCTCCTTGTCCTCATAATTTCCAAAATGTCGAACCCTAAAAGGGTCTAATGGATCCTTGGCTCTTACCTTAAACCTTCTCCATGTGACTTGGTCCTATGAACTAGTGCTATACCTCCAAATTATTTTGGATTTTCACGATATCACGAGTCGGGACTCCCTGGCTCATGACTCCTTCACTCTTGAACTCCTAGTTTCTGAAATGTCAAAAAGGGATATTTCTCCGAATGCTTTCGGGGTTTTGCGATATCACGAGTCGAGACTCCCTGTCTCATGACTCCTTCACTCTTGAACTCCTGGTTGCCAAAATGCCGAAAAGGGATTAACGACTATGGCTCCTCCCTTAGCCTTTGTCCATGTGACCACCAGTCTGTGACCACATGCTTAACATCGAAGCGCTACTAGACTTCATGATTCGGGGAATCATGATGCAAGCTTTCCTCCTTTCCCTTTCAAATCCTCGGTCAATGAAATGTTGAAATCTCTCTTCTGAGAGATCAACAACCTAGGTCCTTCTGGAATCGATGACCATGATCTAACTGGATCAACGGCTCAAAATATTTTGGGCCTTTTTCTGAAACCTCGACTGCTTTCCATGTGTCCTCCTGTGAACGGTCACAATGCTTACAGGATTTTATCGAGTCCTCTCCTTTTCTTCTACGAGGGTTAAACCTAGTTCTCCTCTTTTCAGATTCAATGGATATTGGTCCTTTTCGCGAGATCTGATGGTCACGATCTGATCTTATGTGAACCCTCCTAGGGACTAAACCCCATGTACATATCCTTGATCCAGCATCTCTCATTCCACTGCGCTCTAGATCCAACAGCTGGCACAATTTCGTAGTTTCACGTCTCTGAGAGTCAAAAGACTCTCCCTCTTATGTTTCTCGGTCTGTGAAATTCCAAAAACTTAAAATGCGTGCCCCCTTACTTCGAGATCAATGGATTTTGATCCTCACTCAAAGATCTGATGGCTTTGATCTGATCACCTCCTATGTGCGCTCCTCCTGTCTGGACACTAATCCAATGGTCCAGATCTCACCTTCCACAGCTGATCCACCAACAGCTGTAGCTCCTCCTCTTCAGCTTTACTCTTTCTTCCTAGCTTGGAATATTTTCAAACTTTCAAAGGCCTCTGTCTTTGCGTCCTCTACAAGCTCGATCTAACTTTGATGAAATTACCTGCATTCTAGGAACACTGTCCTTCCTGAGCTCCTCAAACTTTGAACCCTCCAAATGGTTTTCTTGTCCTTTGCGACTCCTTCCAGGGTCCTTGCACGCAATTGTGCTATCTCCTATGATCTTATATGTGGATCTGACCTCAAAGTGTCTATGTCTCTTTCTCTCCTTGAAGGGATGGAATGCTCTCTTCTGCAAATTCCTTCTCAAGCATCGTTTGTTGAGCCTATAGGGTGTTCAGTAACCATGCCAGTGTCTTTCTATGACACTTCTCTTATCTCATAACTCGAAAGAGTTCCTTCTATGCACAATTGCACCAACTCAATGCCCACCTGATAGAGTTCTCCAGAATCCTTAGTGACTCTATCTTTCCTCTATGTGCTCTCCTCTGCACAGTTTCTCCTTCAAGGTGTTTAACAACCTTGAGGCTTCCTCCTTGATTTAATGAATTCAGCTGGTGCGCCCTCCTAGCATGTCTTTTTCTGAATCCCACAGAATTCAGAAGTGCACTCCTTGCACTGGCTTACAGAGACCGTAGTACTATGTCATGCACTCTTGCATGAATCCATAAAGAACCCAAATCTGAAAATCAAAGAACTCAACAAACAACGACTCATGTCTGTAACCTGCAAATGTAAACAACACATACATCCAAAACATATCATCAATACATAGATACATTCATTCATGAACTCACAAACACATGAACAACGACATGTAGGAAAAAATTCTTTGTTTGTATTAATAAAGAATGCTTGATTACAATGTGTTCGAGCTCGGACTGCAACAGAGTCTTGGCTCTCCTCTCCTATCTAACCTATCCTCTGTTCTACTCCCCAAACTAAATCTAGATACAAAGAAGTTATTTTTTACAAAAAGGGGCTCCTCGAGCTCTTCCCTCCATCTCACCAACTCTCATTAATTTACATTCAATTACATTCAATGGATTTCTAGTCCGAATCGGATATATATCTCAGCCTTACAACCATTTAAGGAAATTTTCAAATTTTGAAAAAGGAGAGGGCTGCGTCTCTCTCCTTCCATTGAATGCACACTTTGATGTGCTGGTTGGATGGCACGTAGCTATCTTGGAGAAATGCTACTGCATCATACTCCTCTGTTGTGAAAAATTCATGAGATACTACTCATGAGTTTCCCAGCATGGCTATCTAAATCCACCTGGATCCCAAACAGTTCTTTGGAGCTGTCCATCCGCTCCATCACTCTGCTGCTAGTACTGCATGTTCCTTGCTTCTATGGCAGGTCTCCTCCTGCTCAGCTTCTCCTCACTAGCAGTTTCTATTGTTGACCTTGACATCATCCTTCTAATCTCCTTAATATCCTTATCCAACTGCTCCCATGGATGGATTTCCTTTTGCATCTTGCTCCACTACACTTATTCCCTGCAAATGGGTAGATTATCTTGATCCCCTAGGCTATCTTATTCCCCTGTGGCCTCAACTTTCCACCTTGCTGCAAAATTCAGCTTTGTAGTCTTATCTTCTTGACTAATATATTGTTCAGTCATCTAATTTGACAGACTTTGTTCTGCCATTTTATCTAGTGCTGGTTGAATTCTAGCTTCCTCCAGCTACTCCTCAGACTGGAATTCTCCTTCATCTTCTATTGCATGCCTTGACATTGCAATTATCATCTGTTCAGCTCTCTGGATGAAATTTGTGAGTAATTTCTCTGAATGCTCTTCTCTCAAAATATCCATGAATGTCTTCTCATGGCATTCATCGGCTGGCTCTGGATGGTTTAACCAATCCTCCACCATTTCTAACTCCTTCCCCCATGGAGTGAGCATCTTAACTATGTGCTCCTCTTCTTTTCCTTGGGTAGCTTCTGATATCTTCTCCTTCATCATGACAGTCTGTGATGGTTGTCATTCCTTTTTTGTACCTGCATCATAGAAACATTTAACTTTAAAATCATTAGGCCCCATGGCCTCCTTCTCAGATTGTTGTTGCAATATACCCTCATCCGCAACGCTTGTATTAGCCTCTGCTGGACTATTTGGCAGAAATACTCGAATTCCCCCAATCATCAGAATACTTTTTTGACCTTCCTTCTCTGTCAGCTCCTCTTGTTGATATGAAATCACCTCTGAGTTGATATTCTCTCCCTTTCCCACTTGGAAGTATGGGAATTTTTTGTTTCCCACTTGGTAGTCTATGAGATCCTCGAGCGATCTCATCTCATTCTCAATGTCACTGAGATTTCTCCCAGTCTGTAGTTCACACGCATGAATCATCTCCTCTTTATCTCTGAGGCTTTCCACATACCTCAGCCATTCCTTCAATAGCCTTTGTTGTCCTTTGGCCAACAATTTCTTGACTGGCCACTTTTCTTTCCTCCTCAGAGGCCATTCATACACCCAATGTGTCTTTGCATCCTGCTGCATCTGTAGTGAAAGATCTTCCATTATCTCCCTTATATCAACAATCTCTTCATCCATATCATCTTTTCTCTACTACTGGTAGTTCTTCTTTCCACTGCATCCATGGCCTTCAGTAACCATCTTCCTCTTCCTGTCTGCCCTCCTAGAAAACTTGTTGTTGTCACTCTGCAACCATGAGTGCTTCTAGCCTTTCCTATAGTCCTCCTAACTGTCTATTGATTGTTCCTCACCTTACAAGAATCATCACAAGGCTTCAACACTCTGTCTTCCTTTTCCTATGGCTCCCTTTGCCTGCAATATACAAACAAAATCAAGCTTTGATACCAATTTGACATAGACCCCCAACCCTCAGGCCAAGATCCATGCAGGATCAATCTCCACAAATGTACTAAGATGGAACAACTCAATGGGTTCTTGCTGGAACCCAAATGATCCATAGGTCCTTCAGAAACCCCACCTGTGTGAATGAGAACAAGGTGTGAGATTCAACTCCTCCAAGCGACCACATCGCCATGACCTCAAGCCAAGCCAAATAGGCACCTTTCACATTTCGTGACTTCAGGGTTTTCAGCACAAAGTTCCCCGGCTCCTTGTCCTCAAAATTTATGAAATGTCGAACTCTGAAAGGGTCTAATGGCTCCTTGGCTCCTTCCTTAAACCTTCTCCATGTGACCTGTTCCTATGACCTGGTGCTACTCCTTCAAATGCTTTCGGGGTTTCACAATATCGCGATTCGAGACTCCCTATCTCACGACTCCTTCACTCTTGAACTCTCGGTTGCTGATATGCTGAAAATGGATATTCCTCCAAATGCTTTCAGGGTTTCACGATATCATGAGTTGGGACTCCCTATCTCACGAATACTTCACTCTTGAACTCTCTGTTGCTAAAATGTTGAAAAGGGATTAGTAGCTATGGCTCCTCCCTTAGCCTCCGTCCACATGAACACCACTCTGGAACCACATGCTTAACGTCGAAGCACTATTGTCTTTCACGATTCAGGGAATTGCGATGCAAGCATTCCTCCTTTCCCTTTAGAATCCCCGGTACATGAAATGCCGAAATCTCTCTGCTGAGAGATCAACGACCGAGGTCCTTTTGGAACCGATGACCATGATCTAATTAGATCGATGGATCGAAATATTTTGGGCCTTTTCTCGAAAACTCGACGGCTTTCCATGTGTCCTCCTGTGGATAGTCACGATGCTTTCAGAATTTTTTTGAGTCTTCTCCTTTTCTTATACGAGGGTTAAACCTCGTTCTCCTCTTTCCAGATTCGATGGCTATCAGTCTTTTTCGCAAGATCTGACGGTCACAATCTGATCTTATGTGCACCTCCTAGGGACTAAAACCCATGCACATATCCTTGATCCGAAAACTCTCATGTGACTAAGCTCTATATCCAACGGCTGGTGCGATTTCACAGTTTCACGTCTCTGGGAGTCGAAAGACTCTCCCTCTTATGTTTCTCTATCCGCTAATGTTGAAAACTTACAATTAGTGCCCCCTTACTTTGATATCAACGGATTTTGATCCTCCCTCCCAGATCTAACGACTTAGATCTGATCACTTCCTATGTTCACTCCTCCTGTATGGACACTAATGCAATGGTCCAGATCTCGCCTTCCGCAACTAATCCACCAACAACTGTAGCTCCTCCTATTGAGCTTTACACTTTCTTCCTAGCTTGGGAGATTTTCAAAGTTTCAAAGGCCTCGACATTTTCTTCCTCTATGAGCTTGATCTAACTTTGATGAACTTGCCTTCATTTTAAGAACGTTTTCCTTCCTGAGCTCCTCAAACTCTGAACCCTCCAAATGGTTTTCTTGGCCTCTGTGACTCCTTGCAGGGTCCTCACAAACAATTGTGCTATCTCCTCTGAGCTTATCTATGGCTCTGACCTTAAAGTCTCCCTGTCTCTTTCTCTCCTTGAAGGTATGGAAGTTCCCTCTTCTGCAACTTCCTTCTCAAGCACGCTTTGTTGAGCCTATAGGGTGTTCAATAAACCTGTGAGTGTCTTTCTATGACACTTCTCTTATCTCAGAACTCGAAAGAGTTCCTTCTGTGCACACTTGCACCAACTCAATGCCCACCTAGCAGAGTTCTCCAAAATCCTCAGTGACTCTGTCTTCCCTCTCTATTCTCTCCTCTGCATAGTTTATCCTTCAAGGTGTTCAACAACCTTGAGGCTTCCTCCTTGAGTCAATGACTTCAGCTGGTGCACTCTCCTAGCACATCTTTGTCTGAATCCTGTAGAATTCAGAAGTGCACTCCTTGCACTGTCTTATAGAGACCGTAGTACTCTGTCATGGACTCTTGCATGAGGCCATAAAGAAGCCAAACCTGAAAATCAAAGAAATAAACAGACAACGACTCCTGTCTATAACCTGCAAATGTAAACAACACATACATCCAAAACATATCACAAACACATAGAGACATTCATTCATGAACTCACAAACACATGAACAAAAACATGCATGAAAAAATTCTCTGTTTGTATTAATCAAGAATTCCTGATTATAATGTGTTCAAGCTCAGACTGCAATAGAGTCTCAGCTCTCCTCTCCTATCTAACCTATCCTTTGTTCTACTCTCCGAAAAAAATCTAGATACAAAGAAGATGTTTTTTACAAAGAGGGGTTCCTCAAGCTCTTCCCTCCATCTCACCAACTCTCATTAATTTACATTTAATAACATTGAATGGCTATCTAATCTAAATTGGATCTATATCTCAGCCTTACAACCATTTTAGGAAATTTTCAAATTTTGAAAAATGAGAGGCTTGCATCTCTCTCCTTCCATTGAATTCACACTTTGATGTGTTGAATGGATGGTGCATAGTTGTCTTGGAGCGATGCTCCTGCATCAATTTTATTAAAACAATGGCTATCAAGCATATTTAAATATGATCCCTTTTGAATCACTTTATGGTTGAAAGTCCGACATGCGAGTAAGTTGGTACAACCCAATAGACCACATAGTAGTTGGGCTAGATATACTTTGGGAAATGGAAGAGTAGATAGTAAAGATAAGGAATAATTTAAAGGCTTCCTAGAACAGGAAGAAAATTTTCATAGATAAAGGAAGAAACCACAAAGAATTTAAAGTGGGAGACCAGGTGTTATTTAAATTTAAATCCAGGCACAATTCCCTAAAGTTGGGGAGGCATTCTAAGTTGGAAGTGCACTATTATGGGCCATTTGAAATCCTAGAGAGGATTCGTCATGTTGAATATATAATTTCATTATATGCATCCTATTATATTCATAATTGTTTTCATGTGTCATTGCTTTAAAAGTACGTACCTAATGCTAATCATATTATTGATTGGAATATTATTGAGATGGAGCCAGGAGGCAATTTTCAAGTCTGAATGGTTTTCATATTGGATCGAAAAATCAAATAGCTCCATAATCAATTCATGGAGCTGGTAAAGGTCCAATGGACCTTGCACAGTCCTGAGGATGCAACCTATAAGAACGAAGATGCTCTACATGTAGAGTATCCCCATCTTTTTGAAGGTTTTTGAAATTTTGTATATACATGTGTATATGATACACAGAGGACTATGCATAAATAATGGGGAGGGGAATGTAATGTCCATAATACAAACCCTTTATAATTATACATATAAGCTAGTGATTCATTGGTACCAATCATAAATGTAATTGTACATATACCTTGGTGAGTCGATTTCAACAAGTTTTGGTCCTGCACACACTTGAGTAGTGCATGGGGAATTGTTATCAAAGAAAGGGTGCACATATTTAATAGTTTTGTGCATATATAAGAAAGTGCACATGATTTCACATCAATGGAATGGTGAGCACATTCATAGTGTTGCGTGTACTTGATGAACTGCACAAGAATTACCTAGAAGTGTGCATCATAATTAGTTATATATATATATATATATAGAGAGAGAGAGAGAGATACACACACAACCACATACACACACACACACACACACACACACACACACACACACACATATATTGAGGTTGGAAAGCCTATGTGGTTATGAGGTTGGTCAACCAGGATACAAATCGGCCAATGTGCATATCCATGTAAATACAATCATTCTCGAAGTTATTAATAATATCATATCATTGCATGCTGACAAATAAAATGAAAAGAGATGGGGGACTAACTCCACTAGAAAAAGGGAAAAAGAGGAGACTTAAGTCTTAGGGAGTATTTTATTAATATTTTCGAAAACGTATATGTCATGGATATTTATTTTATCCTAATTTCCTGACGGAAGGGAACAAGTCACCAAGTGGATAAAAATAATTATGAAAGTGACACGTGTCGATTTTAAGGAAAGCAATATACATTGTTGTCCTTAGTGTATTTTGGGGGGTGGTTATTTATTTTCTCATAGGAAAAAGGGGAAGGAGGGTATGGAAAATATGACTATTACTTATTTGTAGAGAATATATTATAAGGGGTTTTATGTTTTGTAACCAGAGTTAAGGTGTTAAAGAGATAGGTTTTTAGGCCTGTGAGAAATCTCTTTAGGTGAGATATTTTCTATTTAAGAAGTGATTTTTCAGTCCCATGATTACATTCTCGAGGTGAGAGTTTTTCTAGGAATTGTTCCCTGGTGCACTGGTCATTATATGCAAGGCTCATAGACTTCCTCCCTGACCTATCACTGGAACCATGGAACGAGAGTGGGGAAACCAAGGGACTATTGAGCATAGAAGGGGAACACCTCCTTGGGTGCTACAAGTGTTTGGGAAATGAGAGAGTGTAGTCTAGTTGTAATAGTAGAAACTTGGACTGATAAATTTTCTTGAGTATCAAACCTTATCCTCTCACTAGGAACTATTTTTCCCTAGTGCATTTAAGCCTCAAATCCGGGGTGAATTGTTGTTGAACGTTTATGAGAAACATATTCTACAGATGGAAGGAATTTCTAATTTGTGAATGCAGTTGGTAACTTTCATAAAATATAAGTTTTCTTTATGTGCTTGTCTCATTTATTGTGATGTCCTTGACCACCAACCCCTATCGGGTAACGCTACCTAAACAACTGTATCTTTGTTTTTATTCTCTGATACCATTTTGTAACATCCTTGACCAAAGAACAGGTCGAGCAACACCATAGAGGAAACATCTCTGATATACATATATATACATATGATGAAATTTTAAATAGACATAACATTATGTTCATACAGATATTCATGCTAAAGCGACAATAATAAATACATGCAATAAACACATAAAATTTTGATAACATTATAACACATGTACAAGATACACATCATATAAGGAATCGATATTTGGTACTTATATTTTAATAGATGGAAACAAATTGCCGATAGACCTTCCATGAACCTCCCAACCTTAGACCACGCTGCTCATCACGCCCAACAGTGGGTCACCCCTAAGATGGGACTAAACTCCACCCAGGGCAAAGGAATCCTAGACCTAGGATGAGGCTACAAAAAACTGAACAGTGAAACTCGAAGGATTCTCTCCAAGGATCCTACTTATGCCCACCACTCACAAACTCTCATTCCCCACATGCCTATCCCACCCCGAGAATATGCACCTTCATTGTTCCACAGTCCATCGAGTGCTCCACTTCCCTTCTAGGGATTCAAAAATAGGACAAAATAGGAATTCTCAGTTCTCCATAACTAGTGTTGGACTCCCTACAAGAGGAATCACTTCCCAAAAAACTCTCTCATCTGGAGAGGGTTTCTCACAGGAGAACTTAAATAGGATAACTCCCTTCCTACGAACACTCTCTCAATTGGAGAGAGTTTCTCACAGGCCTGAAAACTTTCTTCTTCAACCACAAGCCTGAGAAACCACCTCTTCAACTACAATCCTAAAAACCCTCGTCTTCAACCACGAGCATGATAATCCGCCTCTTCAAACCACAATAACCAAAATTAGGTAAGGCAATGGAACAACTCAACAAATTACAAAGATTCTCAATGGTGGAAAGGCTCTGGCTGTGAGCTTTTTTAGTGCATGCATGAACTGCACAAGGGATGTCCGGAATGTTGAGGATGGACTCATGGGAAACTATATGACAAGACTCATCAGAATGATGAGAGGGAGCAAGGAAAATGATGAGAATGGTCAACTTGTAGAATCGTGAGAGAGTCGGCTAGTGAGAGCGAACTGCTCAAGTAGGTAGCCAGAATGGTTCATGAACCCCAAAAACTGTGGAGATTCCCACACAAATCTGCATGTTTCCTGGGTGACACTTGGATCTATAGGAGCATGTTCCTCTCCCCTTGGAGTTTTTTACTCTCCTCAAAGAAACTTAGGATAATTGACTTTATTTCCCAACTTTAGTATTTTTTTTTAGGAATACATTATAATATTCCCTTGGGTTAATCCCTCAATCTTTGCCCCTCTTTCTTAGCCTCTCAACCCCATCCCTTTCCATACCCAGTGGATCTTATTCCCCCATAACTCTTTCTTCTTGTTCGATCTACACGCAATGATGTATTTTATTAATAATCTATATAATTACATATACAAAATTAGGCCCAATGGCCTTAGCATCTAGGCTCTCCAGTCTAATAACCACATAATCCTACCAGCTTATAATCACTTGGCTCATCATTAAATTTCACAAGGCCTCTTCCTTGGGGTATTACAATCCCCTCCCCTTATTTTTGCACTTTCCTCAGTGGAAATCGTTTACATAATATCAACAAGATTTTTCAAAATCCCCAAAAATATGCGGGTATTCTCCCGAATTGCATATTCATGCTCCCATGTTGCTTCCTCGGGACCATACCAGGTTCATTGGACCTTTACAATACGTATGGCACGATTTTGGATATGTTTGATTTTCCAGTCCAAAATGCGTACTGGATGCACGTGAAAAGTGCTTTCTTTCTCCACTCGAATCACATTCCAATCAATAACATGATTAGCATTAGGTATATATTTCTTAATAAATGACACATGAAATAGATTATGTATAGGCATAGATGCAGACCATGCAAGCATATAAGCTACTGGACCAATCCTCTTTAGGATTTCAAACAACCCACAATATCTGACGACCAACTTGGAACAACTTCCCAACTTCAGGGAACTTCTGTTGGCTTTGAACTTCAAGAAAACATGATCACCCACTTTAAAATCCCTATGGGTTCTGCCTTTGTCTGCATAAATTTTCTTCCTATCTTGGGAGTCCTTCAAACTTTTCTTTATATTTAACAATTTCTCTTCCATTTCCCTAAGAAACTCTAGCCCAACCACTGTTGTATCAGTTGGTTTGTCCCATGTTATTGGGGTGTTTCACTTTTTGCCATAAAGTTCCTCAAACGAGATCATCTTTAGTGATGCTTGATACCCATTGTTGTAGGAAAATTGTACCAAGTGTAGATAATATTCCCACTTAGATGTGTTTTCCATCACATACATTCTTAACATATCTTCTATCACTTGGTTCACCATTTTTGTTTTCCCATCAAACTCGAGATGATAGGTTATGCTAAAGTTCATATTTGTTCCAAATGCTTTGAATAACCCCTTCCAAAACTTTGAGGTAGACCTTGGGTCTTTGTCAGACACAATTGTCTTGGGTGTGCCATGCAAGAATGTTACTTCCCTCATATAAATATCAACAACATTGGTTACTTTGTGAGTAACCTTTAGAGGAATGAAATGGACATTTTTAGTAAGTGTGATCACCACCACCATGATTGCATCATGTTGCTTGTTTGTTCTGGGAAATCCTATGATGAAATCCATTGTCACCACTTTTAACTTCCATTGAGGAATGGGTAATGGATACGACAACCCATCTGGGTGTCTATGCTTAGCCTTGACCCTTTGACACTCCAAGAATTTAGCTATGTATTCATCAATCTCCCTCTTCCTGCCTGGCCAATAATGTTGGCTCTTCCCTGCTTAAACTAATTTCTAATATCCTAGGTGTCTTGCATAAGGCACATTATGAATTTATTTTAAAATCATATTCCTCAATTCAAGAGAATTGGATACATAAACTATGTTTATGTATAATAGAAGTCCATCAATTCCCAATTCATAATCCTCATCTTTCTACTGCATTTTACCTTGCTGCAATTTTGTTTCCAATTCCATATACTGCAAATCAACTTTTGCAGCCTCATAAATTATGTCTTTAAGATCCATCTAGTACATGCTAATGGTTGTAGCATGCAGTTCATGCACTCTCCTTCTGACTGAATAAACCACTTTGTTCTCCTTTACTTTAATGTTCTTGATATAAAAATCATATTGACAGAGGAATTCCAACCATCTACTCTGCCTAGCATTCAAAGTAGGTTGATCAAACAAATATTTCAGACCATTATGGTCTATCCTTAGCTCAAACCTCTTTCCCATGAGATAGTATATCCACTTACTCAAAGAACGCACTATGGCTACCAAACTCAAAATCATGAGTGGCATAGAACCTTACATGCTCTTTCAATTTCCTGGACTTGAAACATATCACAAATCCTTTCTGACTAATGACCCCACATAGTCCTTCTTTGCACGCATATGTGCAAACCATGAAATCTTCATATGGATATGCAATCTTCAGAATTGGAGCATTGGTTAATATCTACTTCAATTGCTAGAAAATCTTTTCACATTCTTCTGTCCATTGAAACTTCTCCCCCTTCCTTTGCAAGGAAGTGATTGGGTGATCTATTCTCGAAAACCCTACAATGAACCCTCTGTAGTAGATATATAGACCCATGAAGGATCTGAATTCTGTCACATTATTAGGTGTTGTCCACCCTTTAATGGCCTCAATATTTTCAGGTTCCACTGCTATCCCTTCTTCAGATATGATATGCCCCAAATAGTGAATTATGTTCTAATAAAATCAACACTTACTCAATTTGGCATACAACTAATTCTTTATTATCACTTGCAAAACCATCCTCAAATGATGCTCATGCTCTTCTTCCGAATTGAAATATACAAGGATGTCATCCAGAAAGATAGTGAAAAACTTGTCCAAATATTCTCGGAAAGTGCCATTCATTAAGCACATAGAAATAATTGGTGCATTTGATAACTAGAATGGCACCATTGTGAACTCATAATGACCATACCTTGTTTTGAAGGAGGTCTTGTTGATATCTTCATCTTTGATCCTAACCTAATGATATTGTTAGGCTCCAATCTACTGATGTAAATTAGAGTGCAAATAATTGTCAATTCGGTGTTTGTAAGACTTAGAGACACATCCAAAATGTATCGATTTAGAGATAAATTTTGTCTTTTATGGGAATAAACCAAAACCTATTCTAATATCTGAATATGGAAGAGATGCTAAGCTTCTATTGAGAAGTCCTATTCATAGATCTCATGACAGTAATCAACAATTGTTTTCCTAAAGAGTATCAACAATAAGCATTCAAAAGATATTCAAACTAGTTCTAAGGCTTATTAATGCTAGAAATACAAAAATCTTATTCAAGAGATGCATTCATTGTATTTTTTCATTCATTAGCAATTATCATCAATTCTTATTAAAAAAAGTATTGAAAGTGTAAATAACTCAAAAAGGATTCATGATTATCCTAATGCTTGAAAGCAAACCATACATTGAATTCTTATTCAAGAAATCATTCACAACATGAGTAAGGCTTAGAAACATTAAGCATTCTACTTAACTATGGAATTCATATAACTACATCAAAGAATAAACTCATCTTCAACAAGATCTGATATAGAACATGTATCAAAAATTACTTGAAAATAACATAAAGGAAGAGTGTACTAGTTTGGCAGAGGGGGCCCTCCAATGCTTCACTTGTACACTTGAGTTGTCTCAGCTAAGAAGGAGCTTCCAGAAGCATTCACATCATCATATCATAGGCATTATCAAGAACAAAATGCAAAACTGATCTCAAGATTGCAAATTCCAAAGTTTCTTCATTCACATCCAAAGGTGTCATACTAGTTTATACCTTAGAGTATTTATACAAGAGTTTTGAAACTAATAATGCTAATAAATCTCCTAAATATCATGATCAGATCCATAATATATGATAGGAAGGTCAAATTCCCCCTTCATATCCATAAAATATGAACAAATCCCAAGAAAATCATAAACTGTCCATGATTTTAGGCTAAAACAGAGTATTTTCTGCTGAAGTGGCCTTGTTTGACCAGCATTGACCAGACACTTGGAAGGCTCAGATCTTGAATATGATAGTTCATCATACATCCTTGTACATCAAGGATCATGACCCAAGTCTCATATTTTTCCCAGGTGTCCTACAAGTACACGAACCTAAGAGCAATTATGGGATTTAGTCAAATCCTGTAATTTCTGATAAATTTTCAATTTTAATGCCAAAAATTAGAAAACTCAATTCTTAAGCTAAAGAATGATAAATATACCTTAAATAAGCTATTTTATGGAAAATATGGAATGAAATGGAGGCAAAATGGATGGTTATAGAGGCAAAAGTGTATTTTATAGAGTAAAAAGGAAGCATAAAAATGTACTCAACATCTCCCCCAAGAGGAAGTCTTTGCATGTCCTCATGCACAAAAATGTTCTTGAACCTCTATCAATGATCTTCTACCACCTCTGTTTCATGCAATAATGTCTCCACATTAACTTGAGTTGTATGAAGAGCTTTCATTCTTTGATATTTTTCTTTATATGCCTTCTTCTATTCAAACCACTTATAGGCCTATTTGGAGATTAATTTGTTTTGCTTTTGAGGCTTCTTGTTCTTTTTCTTCAAGGTTTCATTCTCCTCCTGTCTTTTGTGGCTTTGAGTCCTTAGCATTTCATTCTTTATTTTTATATATCTTTCCAGGACTTCAATTCCTTGATTTTCTCTTCATTTTCTTTATTTTCTTTTTTTTCTTATCAAGTTCTGATGTGGACCCACCAACCACTTCTTCTATTTGAGTTTCTTCTTTCATATATTTAATTAATTGTTCCACATATTCTCTCATTTTCTCATATGTGGAAGTTTCTTATTCTTCAAAACCATCATTTTCCAATGATTGTGCCTCCAGAGTCTGAATATGTGCATATTGTGCTTGTTGTGCTTCATCATCACTTTCTTGTATTTGTTCCCTTTGAACTTGTTGGAATTTCCTTGATTTTCTTTCATTTGTGGTAAAAAAAAATTATTTTTCCTCAAATTCTTTCTTTCACCATGCTTCTTGTTCTTCTCCTCCCCATAGGCGGTTTTGAGCTTGTTTCCTTGGGGTTCTGTATTTCTCCCTCATCATCGGTCACAACCAAGATTTGTTCCTCTTCTTCTTCCACCTTTATTGTTTCAAAACCATTTTCAATGATAAACTGCTACCAAGTCAAGTTTTTATTCTGTAGTTCATATATGATGATCATTTTAATAAAGCCACAATGATATAAACTCTTTTCTGTATTCCTCCCTTGTTTTTGGACAGCCTTAGCCATCTTAGAAAGGATTTGTAGTAGAAAATAGGGCATGTTAATTTCACAGTCACCTTTTAAGTGTTGTAGCATCTTAATGTGATATAGGTAGATGACGCTAAATCTTCCCTCACAAGTTATAAACTTTTGTATGAGATATGCTAATTCATCCCAAGGATGAATCAACCAACTCCTTGGGATTCCGTTCTTCCAATTGACTGCTTCCACCCTAGATCTGGAAATAAAAGATGCCCATGATTTATCTTTAAAATGCTTAGTTTTGAAATATCTTTCTCCTATTTGAGGAAGTCCAGTGACATGTGCAATTATATCTTCAGAGATTCTAATGGTAATGTTTCCAACAATAGCCCTTTCCCCATCAAATGAGTGAGCAAATTATAAAGAAACTTCCTCACAAGATCCATCAAATTTCTCAAAGAAAGCTATCCACTTTTTTTGCTCCAGAATTTGTATACAATCCCTATGAATTTCTGATGTAACAAGCTTCTCTGGTTCATATCTAGACACTATTCTTCCAAGTTTTAAGAGAAAGACCCTAAAATATTTCCATTGTTTATAAAAAGGAGGTCTATTCTTGTCAAAAGTTCCAAGCTTGCAATTTCTTTGACCAAGATTTTTTAAACTTGCAGACTCTGTTTGGATTTAATTCTGTGAATGGTCTTCAATAAGATTTTTCTATTCAAAAACAAAGAAAATCTCATATTTTTCAAATTTCTAAACTACTCTCTGTTCTTCAATCATAATTTTTTTTTTATGCAAGGGCATACCTGGTAATTTGATAAAAATTCTCAGGCTTCTTGTTGAATTCCAGCTCAATTTTCCTTCTTACATTCAACCTCTGCTAAAATGAATTGTCTCATTTTCAAAATGTACCACAGGAAGTCGAATTTTGTACTTATCTTTACAATTACTTGAGTTCGAACTTACCTTTTCACTGGCCTACTCCTACTTAAATACATTTTCTTGCCTTTTCTCACCACGTATCTCCTTCAAGTTCCACGTTTTCTTCCACAGGGCGAGAATGTTGTATGTTGACAGTGAAATTGTCAACATGCAATTTGTTATTTATCAGAGATTTCAGGATAGGAAGGCGTAGGAGGAAACAATTTGCTAGAGTGTAGGGATTTGGAATGGTGTTGGCATGTTGAAACAAAGCATGCATTTGAAATGGAGGTAAGTATACACAAGAGTGCGTCGGCGGTTTGAGTCTGGGGAGCTTTCAAGTGAGACACAACACATGAAAAGATTTTAAGTCGTATCACTTTTATGAAGGGAGAAAAATCGTTGGAGGAAACTTAGACAAGGGTTTTTATCATTTTTGTTTTTAATGGGTTTGTACAACGATCATAGCTGAAGATGTTGTTGTATTTGTACCTTTGTACTTCCCTCCTCCTTGTAATCATCATAAGAAATGTTTTTTTTTTTTTTTTTAAATGTGTTCATTTGACTTATAACTCCC